>JASANB010001438.1:0-56816 GCA_030248155.1 Sabatieria punctata
ACCGACCGACCGACCGATCGACCGACAGACAGACAGACAGACAGACAGACAGACAGACAGTCAAGCACTCACTGCAGTTGGCTTCATCGGAGCTGTCCTGGCAATCAGTAAAACCATCGCACTTCCACCACTTTGGAATGCACCGGCTGGAGTCGGCACAGCTTATCTCAGTATCAGGATTGCACACGATTTGTGCTAAAAGAGCACAGATAGCAAGCGCCGCAACCAGCCCAAGAGCGTACGACATCCAGTTTCGTCAGAGCCGTCACGACAGTCGAGCTCGCCATCGCACCGGAACAGATCACGAATGCACTCGCCACTGACATTGCAGCGGAATTGATGAACTAAGGGACACTCCGAAATAGTGCGGTCTGAATGCAAACCAGTAAAGGCGCGCAAAGACGCTTCAGAACTAACGGCAAAGGTCGGGGCTTTCGTCTGATCCATCTGGACAATCGACCACTCCATCGCATCTGTACCTTCTGTTCATGCAACGGCCGTGCGGATCGCACTGGAATTCTTCGCCAGGCACACATTTCTAAACCACCGAACGACTAAACACAAAACAAGTGGGACAGAGGAAGTGGAACCTCGGAACAATGGTTTTCGTCGCTTCCGTCCCTGCAGTCCACATCTCCATCACACACAAAGGAAGCAGTGATACATTGCTTGTTTAGACACTGATACTGATTGAGACCGCAAGTGGGATAATCTAAACTGTAATTCTTACTAGGGAAACAGTGTAAGGAAAACAAACCGCAATTTTCGTGCTCGTCTGAAGTGTCGCCTGGGCCACAGTCCAATTCATAGTCACATACCCACGCTTTAGATATGCACTTGCCTGACTTTCTGCAGGTAAATTTGTCCTTTCCACACATACGCTTTGCTGAAAAAGTCAGCCTCATTTACAGCTGCGTCAAAGAGAATTTCAAAGTTGAGGTTGTGATTACGGCAACGTCTTTTTCCCGAACAAAACCAACCTTTTTCGTTGAACTAGAGAGAAGCGCTGACATTTTTTAAAATCAGACTTGTGTTCGCTCTTCCAAATGGAAGACGGAGATTTTAAAGGGACAAAACTACAAATAAAAACGGTACTTGGACAGTTTTCCGGCGACTCGTCCTCGCCTTTGGAACAGTCAGCGTCTCCATCGCACTTCCACTCTAGCGCAATGCAACGGTTGTCGCCGCAGCGGAACTGGTTCTTGTTGGGGCAGGTCGCATTGACTGCAACAGACTTAGTGCATCCTCCTAAACACACCAACGAAACGACTGACAGCAAATTCCTCCGAATTCGTTATCTTCGTCCGAACCATCACCGCAGTCCTGATCGCCATCGCACGTGTATTTTTGGTCAATGCAACGTCGGTTGCGACGACACTCGAACTGCCAACTCTGCGGACAGCTCGACGCACGAGCATGGTGCCAGTCCTCTGAACACAAACCAGCGCATCAAACTCAACCAGTGAGAGCCTACTTCGACAGTGACTGCTGTTCCTCTCGTCGACAGTATACCCGTCGGCACAACTGCAGACCGGAAGGGCGTGAATGAAGAAGCAGAAGTGATGGCAGTTGCCGTTATCTTTACACAGATTAGAGTCCTGTTGCGCGTTACGGTCGAAAACGGCCAGTTCGAATAGCGCAGAAGTGTCCTTGTGCATCACTCGCGGAACTTGCGACGCAGAGCCACTCAAATCCAAACTCAATATCTGAGCCTGCCGGAACTCCGTCCAGTACAGCCGTTTCTGGTGGTACACCACGCCATACGGATGAAATACGTACTTTCCTCCGATTATGGTCTACATTGGAAGCAGAAATGTTAGGTACTGCTGAAAAGTAGCAGGAAGATACGAACCAACCTTTCTGTTCGCACCGTCGAAGTCTGCCCTTTCAATGCGGTCAAAGAATGCATCGCACCAATAAATGTGGTCATTTTCAAAGTCAATCGTAATCCCGTTCGGCCACTGAAGCTGCTCACTGACGATGGCTTTACGGTCAGAGCCATCTAAATTGGCCCGTTCTATTTTGGGGCCAAGCGTGTCATTGTTCTCGGCAAGCACTTCTACCATTCCTTCTATCCAGTCAGTCCAGAACAAAAACCTGTAAATGACAACCGATAAAACAACTATGCACAACAGAACAAAAAGGAGGAAATGACAGTTAAACTCAATCACCCACCACACAGCCGCTATGATGCTTGTGTATCATGTGTACACTAAAACTACATTACCGGCCGAAGATGCCCTCTGTGGCGACTGCTGCCACTCTCCCACCTCAACGCGGCGACCGGGTGGCAACCAGACACCGCCGAGGCAGACATGACGGTGAGAGAGCCTCTGGCCCAGCTTACGGCCGGGGGCTCTCGTTCTAGGCGAAAAGGTGCACCAATCTCTATAAGGCCCCTTGTCTCCGGACCCCCAGCAATGAAGGTTCCAGGTCATCTGTTTCGGTGCTGGAATGAGGCTGCCTTCTTCTCTGACATTAATTCTCTGGCTTGCCCAGTGATGCGATGTCTGGAGTCGACTATCGGATTCTTTCGTTCTCCTTGTACCTACATGTTATGCGTCTGTCCGTCTCTCTCTTTCTCAGCGAACTGTGTTTCTCTCCAGTTCTATTTCTCTTTACTCTGGTAATTTCTCCATTCCTGCTCTGTTCTATGTGTTCTTTTCCTTCTTGCTCTGTCCTCTGTTTTCCATTACCTTCTCCCCTAACTCTTCGCTTCCACCCTGTATTAATCACTCCATTGGTATGCTTCACACTACCGCTTCCTTTTTCTTCTCTCCTTATAATTTCCCCAAACTTCTTTACTGAGACACCCTGTTGCTCTCTTGCCCATGCGCTGCCACAAGCCTCACTTTGCTACTCCGTCTGTTTGCTACACCTGTGTCTGGCCTCTGGCCCAACGTGTCAGTCAAGTGCTGTCACTTCCTTCCACTAACACACTGTTGATATGCTACACACGTGCTTCACCAGCAGCGTCAATGATCAATTGGCCATGTTTTTCGCAAATTAACAAACCCATCGAATTGAAAATTACGTCTATAATGTTCTGCCATAGAAAACCTGATAATTTGACCCTTCCACCGTAAAACGGGTCGCAAAAGGTGGTCCAACACTGTTTAACATTACCGAGGCTAGAACACCGCTTAAAGCTTTCAGAATAAATTTTTGTGTACCAGAACTTCTGCTATTATAATACCTGCTAGTCCCTACATAAATGTAATGGGACAAATATTTCTGAAAAACCTAGCACTTCAGCTTGCATTTCCGCTCTCGATAATTTTCGAACTCTCGTTCATTGAAGGTGAACTTCCAAGTGATTGGAAGCTTGCCTTTGTGACCCCCATCTTTAAAAAAGGAGCTTTATCGTCTGTTAAAAATTACACTGGGTAACAAAAAAATATTTTTTGAAAATCGTCCAGGGGTTTTCAGCTGAATTAGACTAATTTTGATGCTCTGAGTCCGAAAATGACCTTGGTTTTTCTCAATCAGGTCAGGATTTTTCGCGATTCATCAAAATTCGGTTTTTCCGTTCTCCTCGGGAAATAAAGTCAACATATCCAAATTCATTCAGTTTGTATATACTCCATTACATTTGATAAGCATAATACATCTAAATGAGCGTTATGTGACACAAAAGTTCAGAGTTCACGGCGTAAATCAGCGTTTCCTCGATTTCCGTGAGTGAGCAGCTGCTGGGTTGTCTCTCTTCAGCGACCAGCAGTAGTCCGCCATCATGACTGCGTCCCACCTCCTCTGGTACCTCTCCTCCATTTGACACATGTTCTGATGGAACCTTTCTCCCTGCTCATCGCTCACCGCACCAAGGTTTTCAGGAAACTTCTCCATGTGTGAGAACAGGAAATGCATCTTTATACTCATCAAACACCCGAGGTATTGGAAGTTCTTTATCATGCTGCTGATGAGTCTGGCGTGGTTTGCTGCCCTCGTGTTCCCCAGGAAGTTGTTCACCACCTGCACAAACGATCTCCAGGCGGCACACTCTAGCGTGTTCATCGAGTTTTCGAACTATGTGTCCTTGATGATCTGCCGTATCTGTGGACCATCGAAAATGCCGGCCTTCAGCTTCTCAATGGTCACTCCAGGGAAGGCTCGGCACAGGTAGTTGAAGCACCTCCCATCCTTGTCCAGAGCGCGCGTGAACTGTTTCATTAACCCCAGCTTGACGTGAAGCGGTGGGAACAATATCTTTTCCCGGTCAACAAGAGCTTCATTTATGATGTTTCTCGCCCCAGGTACTGACTGCTCTCGCGCCGGCCACTCTTTCTTCACATAGTACTGGGCTCTGTCTCGACTGTCCCACATACATAGAAAGCATGGGTACTTTGTGAACCCGGACTGCTGACCAAGTAAAAAGTTCAGCATCTTAAGCATATGTATAGCTCGTCAGGTAGGCCTATGGCTGTATCTCAAAAAGTTGACCTGATTGAGCAAAACCAATGTGGTATTCGGACTCAGAACACCAAAATTAGTCTAAATCACCTGAGAAACCCCTGACGATTTTTTGGCTGTTACCCAGTGTTATCGGCGAATAAGTTCGACCTCCGTTAGCTGTAAAATTATGGAAAAAATGGTAAAAGGCAGAACTGATTTTCAGCGAGTTGAACCGAATCTAAACGAAAAGTGAACGTACCCTTTGCGAGGGTGAACTGCAAGAGCACGAGGGTGAGACAAACTGTCGTTAATAAGAATTTTCCTGAGATGAGGTTTGGAGATTCTGACAACTGCAATGTGAAGCAGACCCTCATCGGACCAGTAGAGATTCCCGGAAACCCAGTCAACTGCGAGACCTTCACAGTTATTCAGATCTAAAAGAGGACGGCCAATTCAGCAAGTTCAACATCCTAAGTCACACCTGTGTCAACAATAACCCGTCTACTGGAAGTGAAACCATCGTTTAGCAACTTTTGCTGTTGAATAGAAAAATTGCCGGCGTCAGAGAAGTAAATCTCGTCTCTGCGAGCCCAAACCGCCAGTGCCGTAGGTCTTTTGAGAGCTCGAACCGGTTTGACCACATAGTAGCTGGCATTCGGCGGAGACAACGGCAGAAAACCAATTGTACCTGGATGAGTCTTGCCAAAGACTAGCACAGGCTTCCTACAAATAACAGTAAAATGACAATAGAAGGGAAGTGAGAACAGATACCCAAGTCCAACTGTGAGACAAGAACGACCGTCTGTACTGAGCTGGAAGCCATCTTGACATAAACATTTAGATACAGCAACTCTGACACCCTGCGAGTCATTCTTGTAGGAAACTAAGCACAAATGATCACAGCCTCCGTTGTGGTGACCACAGGGATGATCGACTGAAACCAGGCCACGTTAGATCACACACGCAATACATCACTTAACCGTCGGGCTGCATTTGCCGATGAAAAACTCGCAAGGCGCCAACCCGCTGAAAATCAACGATGTCTGAGTGAATAACCAAATGGGACCCGTTGAATTTGTCGATGGCCAGAACACGTTGTCGGAACTGATCGCTGGCGTATAGAAAACCCTCAAACACAGCCAAAGAGCTGAGACTCTTTATCTGAAAGTAAACCACTGCTATAACGTTGAGGATGCGCAGTAAATTAAGGTCTAATTATAAACCTAACGGCAAAAATGCACGGTAAACTCTACTGCCATGACACAGCGCACGCACGACGACTGCCAGTTCAGTAGTGAAACAAAGGGTAAAGAAAAGCCGCAGCAGACGGCAAGCACTGACCTTCTCCAAACAACACTATTGTACTAATCAGCTTTTAAAATTAATAACTTCGCATTCCACTAAAGAATTGTGGTGAGAGAAAAAGGGCTGGAGGAATGAGGACGGACGGGGGATCCGACTTCATAGAAAAAAGTATAGGCGGGCAACAAAGCAAAGTAAACTTACATAAGATCCGACAGCTACATGACGTCGTTTAAAGAGCTTTTCATAGTCGACAGCGTGTATGTATTCCAAATAGGCGTCCAGCCAGTAGACGGTTCTGGTGGGGTAGTCGAGAGCGATGCCGTAGGGGTGAATTATGCCACTGTCAATGAGCCAGGTGACATTGCTTCCGTCGGTGTTGACCCGGACGATTCCGGGGTGGCTGCTGCCCCAGTCAGTCACGAAGACAAAACCGGCTGCGGGGTCCACAGCCAAATCACGTGGCTTGTCCAACTGCCCGACCACCAAATCTCGACACACTTGCATGGTGGCGTTGCAGACAAACAAACGATCGTACAAATCATCCACAAAGTACCAGTTGCCCGAGACCCACTCCAACGACATTTGACTAACTCCTAAACAGTTACTTGGATGGCAAGTAAGAATACACAGCACTGGCCAGTGAAAGAAAATAAAACTATCAAACACCATTTGGATTTCTAAAACCTTGCAATGGTTTAAGCTTAGACAGCAATTTTAGCAGCCCTTGCCCTTGTTTTACAGTCAACAATCTCTCTTGATGTAGGTATCAAGCCAGTTTGTTATACAACATATTGTAGGCCACAACAGGCTCACCTAACGTTCAAATACAACACAACAAATGGTTAAGCAGAGTAAGAACTCACCTTCAAGGCTAAATTCCGGCCACACAATATAGGCCGACTGTTTGACAAATTTCTCGGAACGGTCCAAAGGAAGACATTTGATGGCGCGCCTGGGCAGACTGCGATGACTGGTGTCGTGCAAGGTGGTAGCCTGCAAATCGGTTGTGCAGTTGGGAAGCTGCTACTGACACAGAGACAGAACAGATGTACGAAGCAAACAGTGTTGTTCCTGTGGTCAAAGTCAATCGCTTGCACGTCGTATCCAACTGTCTCGCTGAGTGTTTCGTTCAAGAAGAAATTTTTGTGAAAGATACTGTAGCGTTTCGATACAAGAATGAAGCTGGTGGGTCGATTGGCCGGCTCTAAGAACAACAAACTAAGTGCTATGATAAAATGAAAATCAGACTTACCATTTACAGCGATGCATTTGGTATTATTGGAAGCAACGTAGCCATGTACACAACTGCACTCAAAACCCCGACCAGACGCAGTACCGTTTCGCGGTTCGTTTCTGCACAACTGATCACAGACCGGAGTGACCCCTCTACGTACTCGAGCACACTCGTCCTCGTCTATGCACTCTGCGCCATTGCTGACCATGCCTTGTGGACACTCACAGAGCGGTCCCGCATCAGGGGTCATGTGCACACCGTACTTACACCGAAGCGAAGGTTTGGGCTCTGCAAGGCCACGTCACGTAGTGTTTCGCCAATAGAGAACAAGCAAATACTTGGATTGCAGAAAGCACCCTCGTCAGAAGCATCAGGGCAGTCGACCACCTGATTGCAGAACTGACTAAGCTGAATGCACCTGTTGACTGTGAGGCACCTGTGTTGGTTGGACGGACAGGACAGAGTGACTTTGCCTGCAAAACAGTCCCTGTAGACGGGCAGCACAGATCAGGACGCACAATGTCGCTCGTCTTCATCAGACTGGTCGATTCGACCGTCGACCGTCACCCCGCAGTCCACCTCCTGATCGCAGCGGTAACCCAGCGGAATGCAGAGCCCGGTCAGTCGACAGCTGAACTGAGTGGGAGCACAAGTCTGAGGAGCTGAAACGAAATCGCACGTGGACGCCGCAAAGCCGCCGAACCAGCATACGACAAGAAGGTGGCTCATCGGCACGGTCCTGACAGTCGAATTCGTGGTCGCACACCCACTTCTGAGGAATGCAGCGTCCACGACCGTTTGCACCGTCACAGAAAAACTGATCGGGCATGCAGTGGTCAGCTAAAATCCGTGTGGACAGGGACCACAAGAAATAAATGTAGCCGCGTACTGATATTATGGAGAGCTTCGAGAAGACCGTCCGACTCGCCGAACAAATCATCGATGAGAGTGTCGTCTTGCGAACAATAACCACAGACAGAAAACAACCCAAAAATGAACGTCAAGCGCACCGCCGACAGATGCGCTAACGGCATAGTGAACAACACCAACAGTCTCATTCTCTGCAACTGAACGATCAGCAACAACACTACATCTCTATGCCACGCTAGTCTTACTTACCTTCCGCTTTCTTTGGTTGTTCCTTGTCCAGAAGCAAAGTAAGCTAGCTTCCTTCCATTCCACATCAGTAGATAACAAGAATAGGCTGCTTCTTTCTTCACTCAGCCTTTTCTTCTAAACAGAAGAAACTAACACGGGAAAAACTACTGAAAACTAAACTGGAAACACCCCTTTTAGACAGTCAACACCAGGGGTCAACACTAACTGGAAATAGTGTTGTTAGGCTCTTTTTTTTTAAAAAAAAAAGGCTTTTTTTTTAAAAAAAAAAAGCTTTTTTTTTTGAAGGCCCATTTCGAAAATTTTTTATTTTATTCACAGTATGGAAATTTTGGGGGGAAATCGCTGAATTTAGCCTCAGATATACATTAGAAGTGCAGCTCTATCAATTTCTTGCCTATTCTAAGCATAAAAATAGGTTTTGAAGGGCAAGAGCCACTCTGTGAGCAATGCTGCAGGTAGAATATCGACTCTCAGGCTGTAAAACTATGTTTGAACCAAAGTATCAGCTTTTGCATTTAAAGTTGCTTCTGATGCATCCTTGCATCTCCTACAAGCTATATTTCATGCTAGGAAAAAATTTTGAAAAAAAAATTTCGAAATGAAAAATTTTCATAAAAAAAAGCTTTTTTTTGGCTTTCAAAAAAAAATTTTTTTTTTACAACTCTAACTGGAAAGATGGGAACACCTCTTTTAGACAGTCAACACTAACTGGAAAGATAACACCTCTTTTAGACAGTCAACACCAACTGGAAAGATGGGAACACCTCTTTTAGACAGTCAACACCAACTGGAAAGATGGGAACACCTCTTTTAGACAGTCAACACCAACTGGAAAGATGGGAACACCTCTTTTAGACAGTCAACACCAACTGGAAAGATGGGAACACCTCCTTTAGACAGTCAACACCAACTGGAAAGATGGGAACACCTCTTTTAGACAGTCAACACCAACTGGAAAGATGGGAACACCTCTTTTAGACAGTCAACACAAACTGGAAAGATGGGAACACCTCTTTTAGACAGTCAACACAAACTGGAAAGATGGGAACACCTCTTTTAGACAGTCAACACCAACTGGAAAGATGGGAACACCTCTTTTAGACAGTCAACACCAACTGGAAAGATGGGAACACCTCTTTTAGACAGTCAACACCAACTGGAAAGATGGGAACACCTCTTTTAGACAGTCAACACCAACTGGAAAGATGCGAACACCTCTTTTAGACAGTCAACACCAACTGGAAAGATGCGAACACCTCTTTTAGACAGTCAACACCAACTGGAAAGATGCGAACACCTCCTTTAGACAGTCAACACCAACTGGAAAGATGGGAACACCTCTTTTAGACAGTCAACACCAACTGGAAAGATGGGAACACCTCTTTTAGACAGTCAACACCAACTGGAAAGATGGGAACACCTCTTTTAGACAGTCAACACCAACTGGAAAGATGGGAACACCTCTTTTAGACAGTCAACACCAACTGGAAAGATGCGAACACCTCTTTTAGACAGTCAACACCAACTGGAAAGATGCGAACACCTCTTTTAGACAGTCAACACCAACTGGAAAAATGCGAACACCTCCTTTAGACAGTCAACACCAACTGGAAAGATGGGAACACCTCTTTTAGACAGTCAACACCAACTGGAAAGATGGGAACACCTCTTTTAGACAGTCAACACCAACTGGAAAGATGGGAACACCTCTTTTAGACAGTCAACACCAACTGGAAAGAGACAGTCAACACCAACTGGAAAGATGGGAACACCTCCTTTAGACAGTCAACACTAACTGCAATCATTGGAATGGAACACCACTTTCAGACGGTGCGTAGTTGGTATATAGGGATGGAACCGGTATAAAAATACCGTATACCGTATAGTATTTTCGATACCGTATGATACCGTATACCGTATAGTATGCTGCAAACGCTTTAAAACACCCCGTTACGCTAGTATATCGCCAAGTTATGGTCAAAAACATAAATTATTTTTTGTGGTCGGCCTTTCCTGTGAAAAAAGAATTTTTGATTGTGATCTGTTTTGTAAGTAGTACTGTCTGTTTTTTTTAAATATTTGAAGCTGAGCCGACAAAATATTGAATTTATTTTGAATTATGCCTATTGTAAATATTAATTGTATTTTGGTTGCACAGATTTGCTTGACTTCAAATTCGTGAAATGCTAACCAAAGATACGTTGATGTTATTTAAAAGCAAAATTGCAGGTTTCTCAACATTTTACAACTACTTGTAATATCACATTTTCCATTTCTAGGAAGCAAAATAACTGCCATAAAGGTAGATTTTTGTGTTTTTCTAACCGATAACATTGTTTACAAAACCAAAAAACAGTACTGGCACCTTTAAAAGCGCGAAAATGACATGAATTTACTGCAAAAATCTGGCTGATTCAGTTTTAACAACTATACGGTATTATACGGTATAAAAAATACCGTATACCGTATAATACCTTAAAGCCAAAAATACCGTATAATACCGTATACCGGTCCCATCCCTGCTGGTATATCCCGGTGCGTCGTTGGTATCTCCCGATCAAAGTGGCCCATTGTTTAGGCGGTCTGTACCAAAGTGGTCCAAATGCAATTTCCGATTGTTTCGGCTTCTGCAATGCTGTGAAGTGAAACAGAGTGTTCTTGAAGCACATACACTTGACCTGATGTAGAAAACCGAAGATTCGGATTAACCTACTAGAGCACAACCACTTTTAATGTACAAACGCGTTCTTTGTTGATTTCACAACGGTAACTCTTGCTGCTTGCCGCCGTCTCTGTCCGCCGGGCCACAAGCAAACTCTATGGGGAAAAGGTTTTACTAAGCAAAGACCACTTAGCACTGTTTAATCTACCCGTGACTAATTCAGTTCCAACCAAGCCTCTCCTCAACTGAAGGGCGTTCGAAACCGTGCCATATCTCTACTTAGGGTCGAAATTAGTGCGAAACCGCATATTATTCAAAAACATTCTATGCATTACTAAAAAAGATCGTCTAGGCGTTATTGTATTCTTTATTTACTAAGGTCACAGATCACAGATTAGGCAAATCACAGAACAACATAACAACTCTCAACTTGTAACTGGCACGAAAACTAGAAGCTAACTAGATGCATTTTTACTACAGGAACGCTTCAAGAATCCAGCGTAAAGCATAGAATATACATATAGAATTAGGTGACACATGTACTACAGAAGAATCGCGACAGAAGAAAGAGCAAACTAATCAGACCAGTAATCCTACAACAAAAAATCAAGCAGATAAAGCTTATTTTTACCACAGTAGCTGCAGAATGCCGTAAATTGACGCCAAAGCGGCATGTCGTACTAAAACGTTGATAAGTACAACATATATCGAGTCTGTAAATTTTCTTACTTGGGAAACAACAGCTACATTCTTGGATGAAGCAAGCACAGCGGCAAAGGCTAATACGAAAACGCCGCAGTCATAGCCATTGTTTTGCTTAGGACAGTCCTAAAGCAAACAACGTATTAATCAATCTGTTTTTCGGGGCTTAGGTACCACTGCTATCTCGGTGTGCCAATTCTCGTCAGGTGCACCGGTGGCACCGTTTCTGTGGGCCATCTTGACACGTGCCCTGAAGAAACGAAAAAGAAGATAATTAACAGGATTATAACTACGCAATCCACTTACAGCAGCTTTGCCATTATTTATGACCTCTGCTTCGTATTGATTGATTAGCTGTGTTATTTCTTTTTGTTCCCAAGGAACGCCGAATCCCGTCTTTGAAGGACCACGGCCACGACGTTGCATTTTAGACGATCAGCTAAATAAACTGGAACTGCTTACAAATCTTCCCACTACAAAAAGTCTGAAAAACACGTCTGCACCAGCACACCGGAAGAATCAGTCAGGATTTCCAAAAATAAATGGAATTTTTGTTGTTTAGACGGTTTCACGCGTTGACAGACCGTAGAAGCGATCGCAAAATAAATCTAACGGTCGAGCTAAATTTTGTTCGATTTGCTAAATAAATCTACCGTCTGCTAAATAGCGCTAAATATTGATCCGGAGATCACCGGCCCGCACCGTATATCCCACCCAAAGTGGTCCAAATAGACCATGGCAAAAGCGTACGGTACCGAAGTGGCCCAGCGATACATCCCTGTACTTCGTCTATCTACGATTCTACAGTTAAGAATAGCATTGTAAGACAACCTGACTCGAAAAGATGGTCAGTAAAGTGTCTTAAAACTGAAACTTTGGTTCTACTTTAAGTCTAGAGGTTATTGGTTGCACTTCCACAACAGACTAAACTTGGTTACTAATAATGATCCGCTAATCAGACAAGATACGGAAATGAGTGGGGGATTTAAAGTATTTTTAAATAGCTATCGATTGGTCCGCACTGCGCACGCGAAAGCTGTCGGTTTAGACATCGGCAAATAGCACACGTTTGAATTTCGGTCGTTAGAGGTCCAAAAATTTGCCAAAAAACGGCTGGTGTGCCAACTTTGAGGGGATGTGTGTAGCTCCGGTTCTAGGGGGTGTTTTTCTTCAAATATGCCCGATCTGTATTGTACGTGTTCTAGTTTATGCTCATGAAATTTAGCCCGATCGATGAGATCCCTCAGGCCTCAGCCATAGTTAAGTTGACTTTCTCGCGAAATGCATGTTAATAAAAGTTCTGCTTTAAGAGGTCATAGACATTGATAAAGCCAACAAAAATTGCAAATCAGGCAACTGGGACAGCTATTGTGGTAGGGTCCAACAAACAACAGAGAGCGAACTAAATAGGGCAATAAGTTTTTTCTGGTTCATAGTTATCTCCCATTACACCGCATGGCGATTCGGTCGGTGCCCTCGGGACAAAACATACATGGCCTGCGGGGCAGGGGGTTAGTGAGGGGCTTACCCCCTCCCCCCTCGCCGGCCAATACCACCCCTTCGGTCGGCCATACCTCCCGAACCCCGTCCCGGAGGATACTCTGTATCACCTACCCTTGGCCCTCAGCTCCTCGACCTACCCCCCTCAGCCGGTCACTACCTCCCCACTCAGGAATTTTTTGGAAGAATTTTTAATAGAAAATTATGATAAAAATGTGCTTGGATTAGGTGTAAATGAGCTCAGAATGGCCTATTTTAACTTATTTTAATGAAAAATAAGCCAAAAAACCTTGATTTTAGCAAAAATCGGACTTTTTTGCTTACTACCCTCTCAGCCCCCCTCAGGCGCTCCTATCCCCCGGAATTGAAAATTCTACCCCCTCGGCCGAAATGCTAGCCAATGTCTGCATGAAACTGATAAATATAATAATTCGGCCGATCCGTTAAACGCATACGGCCTTTTCAACGACGTTTATAGCGAAATTTATATTTAAACTATATTTTCTGGTATGAAAAACTGTAAAAACTATTTTTTCCGACCTGATTTCTACCTTTTCATGGTGCTCCAATCAAATACTCATCTTGTGCTATTTTTTGCCTGTACTATTTTTGTGTACTATAATTGTACTATTTTGAGGGATATACTTACTTCTCGGTAATATGGATTCGGACCCCCGGACCCCCACCGAATTCGGACCCCCAGCCTGGTACGGAAAAATGGTTCTTAAGATTCGGAACCCCACCTAGGCCGTAGTTTAAATTTCACGAAATTTTATTTGGAAAATTATATGGGGCACATTTGGACACCTCGGTACGCGGACCATTCCCCCATCCACCGAGCACCCTAACTTTAGGCCTCAGTTTCAAGCTGCAATTCAAGTTTCTTCCGGTACCAATTTTCACTCTATTTCTCCTATTTTGGTGTATGATCTCATGTGATCTTCCGGTACCTATTTTCACTTTACTTCTTCTATTTTAGTGTATGATCTGTGAGTAGTACAGGGCGTGACTCAGCGGAGCAAAATAGCATAATTTGCTCCGCAGAGTCACGCCCAGTAGAGTGGCCTCGAGTTTAAACTCGTTTAAACTCCAGGCTGCCTCCTACGCAGTCTGCGGTTTCCGCTTCTGCGGAAGGCTAGAGTGAGTGTGCCCCCAATTATTTGGAAGCTGGCAAGCAGAGACAAAAACTATGGAAGCTGGCAAGACAAATAAAAAGGCACTATAAAGAGGCAAAGTACAGTTACCGGAAGCTGCGGAGCAAATGTGGGTAGCAAAAGCTGCGGAGCAAGTGTGGGTGGCAGCAGCTGGACAGCAAAGAAAAGCATAATATAGAGGCCGTGCCTAAATTTATGCCAGAGCACGCGCGCCTTTGTACTCTGAAAAAAGCACCTCGGCCGGTGTATTACACAATTATTGGCAAGCGGCAAATAAAAACCGCAGGCGCATTAAACTCGAACATCACGTCATCAACCAGACAAAAGACGCTCCGCTTGGAAATGGACGCTCGACTGACAGATCGATTAGCAAGGCACTGTTTCAGTATGTTTAGTAGAGTTTCTTAAAATGGCATGGAGTCAGCGCCCAGACTATTGAAAACAGAATCTCAATTCTAAAAGCTAATAAGTGGGTGGGTGGAGTTTCTACATTTCAGCTACTTTTGCAATCTGTGGGCAGCTGGTGGGGAAAGGCAATTTAGGAGTGGTCGGAAGTGCATTTCACAATTATTTGCCAGCACAAACAAAAAAGAGGCAAAGTTTAAAACAGCAAACCAATCACATCTCTAATAGCTTATAACTGTTTATCTTGAAACGTGAACCGAACTGGTTCTTGTTGCGCAATATTGAACAACGAAAAATTTCATTTCTTCAAAGCACGCCAATACTAATTAATGATTTAATGAAGCGCAGGTCTAAAAGCAGGTGGAAGCTCTAGTGTAAAAGCAGGTGGAAGCTCTAGTGTAAAAGCAGGTGGAGGTGCAAGTGTAAAAGCAGGTGAATGAGCAAGTGTAACAGCAAGTGGAAGTGCAAGTGTAAAAGCAGGTGGAAGCTCTAGTGTAAAAGCAATTGGAAGCTCTAGTGTAAAAGCAGTTGGAAGCTCTAGTGTAAAAGCAGGTGGAAGTGCAAGTGTAAAAGCAGATGGAAGTGAAAGCATAAAAGCAGATGGAGGTGCAAGTGAACCTGTGTGAAAACAATGAACAAACAAACAAATGAACAAACAAATGAATGAATGAATGAATCATTTAGACTCATGATTGACTCCTTATGAATCACGATTGACTCCTTGTGAATCATGATTGACTCATTTAGACTCATGATTGACTCCTTATGAATCACGATTGACTCATTTAGACTCATGATTATTGACTCTTTCGATTCAATCGGTATTGCCATATGGAGATGCGTTCAATTGCTTTCTGACATACTGTACTTTTTTTTATCAAGTTAATTGACTGTGAGCCACACTTTTGAATCATATGCATGCATGTCCATTTCTTAATGTTTTGAAAATCTGTTAGCTCAGTAAAGAAAGGATTCCAATCACATAGCATTTTATGTTTCAAGTTTGTTGTAATTTTTAACAGGATTATTACAGTGTTTGTCACTGGTCTTCTTCATCACTGTCTTCTTCATCGCCTTCATTTGGGTCCAGCCATGCTTGAATTACATCAATATTTTTCTTCTTCACACTGTCGTTGACATACATGTAACAGAGGGATCTGGGGGTTTGCCTCCACCCGACTTAGGCCAGACCCCCCGGATGGGGACCCCCCTCCGACTTTTCTGGCAAGTAAATTTTTAAGCAAATTTTTGCAATTTTTTACAATTTCAGACACAATAATTGCAAAAATCGCCTGCAAAACAGCACTTTTTAACTGTATTTCAGCCCAAAGTAGCGATTTTTGGCGATTTTTAGCAAAAAAAATTGCGATTTTTTCGATTTTTGAGCATTTTTTAGTTCCAAATCCCCTCCGAAAATTTTGGCTCAGACCCCCGGCCGGCGCCAGACCCCCCAGCCCCTTCTCCCCCCTTTGGCGGGTGACCTGTTACATGTATGGTCGTTGAGCTCCACTGAAACTACATCAAATCTGAATAAGAATTGTGCTAGAAATCTCTGCTAGCGAGGGAGCTACTACTGTATATATGAATCTAAAACTCATCATAGTCAGGGTCGTGGCAATCTGGTGATCCAAAATCCCATGATATTCCCCCGATTTTGCCTGCCCAACCAGATGCGAGGAAATTTTGAAAATTGCGTTTGAAAGGCACTCTGAGCATACAACTAACAGTTTTAGTAGTTTGAAGAGGTTGCTTGGGCCGTCCAACCAGGGCGAGAAAATTTTTGAAAAATATCCCTTCTAAAACGCACTGATATCGACTGAATTACATGCGCTTTCATTACTGCTTCTAAACCTACTGAATGCATGTTTTTAGGTAGTGACGCCCGCAATTTCCGCTGATAAGTCCCAAAATCCCATGACAAATTTTAAATCCCCTGGCCGAATCCGAACCCTGATAGTATTGGGGGAATTGAAATGCCGTTGTTGAACACATTAACCGAGACTACGTTGTATCTCTTTCGCTCGAAAGGAGCATCACATTGGTTCCACAGACACAGTAGTATATTCGTTCGTACGCGCCACTGTTGCTAAGTAAATTATAACTATAAGTTTAATTATATTTTTTTAAAAATTACTAATACAAGTAAATTATAATTTGAATTATATTAAAAGTGAATTTTTGCCTTAAGTAAATTATGAGTATAATTTCAAGTAATTTTTTTTAGAAATTTACTAATACAAGTAAATTATAATTAAACTATATTTCAAATAAATTTACTTAGAAACAGTAGTACGCGCGCATGTAGACCCAATAATGACGAAGTATTTAAAAAGATTTATCGTACTTACGCTACACAAGGAAATATGTAATACACACCATATGGCAATATCGAATCAAGTATAAAGTCCCCGAACAGAGTTGCGTCAGCATTCCAATCTACCAGAGAGAATTTGCGACCAGACGCACTAGCACAGATCATACACTAAAATAGAAGAAGTAAAGTGAAAATCGGTACCGGAAGAACAGAAGAGATCATACACCAAAATAGGAGAAATAATGTGAAAATTGGTACCGGAAGAACAGCAGAGATCATACACTAAAATAGAAGAAATAAAGTGAAAATTGGTACCGGAAGAAACTGAATTGCGGCTTGAAACTGAGGCCTAAAGGGCACTGTCGCGGTTTAGAGATCTTTTCAAAGTTTGGCTATAATCTTCCCTGTTGGTGTACTAGTTTACAAGAACTGTCTGTAAACTATCTTACTTTGGCTGACTTTTGGCTACTAGTTTACTTTAGATGACTAATGCATCTGTTTTACTTCAGATGCCTTTTTGTCGGCGCCCGCCAATTTCTTCGCAACCGAATTCGACGCCCAACCGTGGGAACTGCCGCGAAGGCCGCCTAGTTTATTACAGGTGACTTATGGTTACTGTTTAACTTTAGATGATTAATCGACCTGTTTTACTTCAGCTGCTTCTTTATCGACGCCCGGCTGAGGGAAACTGTCAAATAATTTACGGTCCTTCCGGACTGCTAGTGCTAGTGTAGTTTGGCTGACCTTTGATACTATTTTATTTTAGGTGACTTTTGACACTAGTGTACTTTAGGTGACTTATTGTCGAAACTCCACTATGGGTCAACGTTACCGCCTCCGGGGCAACTCGACATACCCTCACTGGGCGATTGTCGAGCAGACTCTATAATGCCCGAGGTCGACCTGGCCAGTCCCCCAAATGGTAACGAAACGCCTCCCCCAGTCACGTATCTTGTTCCTGTTTTGCAGGCGATGCTGACTTCGATCTGCATGCCACCTTCCTGGATTGCCACTGGAACATATGCCGCGATGACACCTACCCCCAGCTTAACAATGATCGCTTGCAGTAGCGTACCAGGGGGGTGTACACCCCCTTTGCAGTGGAGTTAGAAGGAAAAATTGACTAAAATTAAGAGTAATGAATGAATTATGTACCAAAACTGTCTATTTTATCTTCAGGATGCCTATTAAATTAGATTTGAAGGCCAATTTCTCAAAATTTTCTTGGCCTGGTTGTGCAAAACCCCAGCCATTTCTCTTCAAACTACAGAAACCAGCTCATTATTGTTAATTGTATGCAATGAATACCTTTTAAATGCGTTTCTAATTGCTAATTTTCTAAACTTTTCTCGCCCAGTGATTGCTTGTGCATTCATATTTTTAACAGATTTATTCACAGGTCTGTTTAGTAAAATTGCAACGTCGGTGAGATTCAATCACCTTTTTATTTTAAGAGTGAACTTCGTTGACCCGAATGACCCCAGAGTCTATATTCAATCAATGGGGCTACGTGGAGAGCTGTAAAGCAAAGCATGAAGCACCTGCGTGGTACTACGGTAGAGTTATTCTCCACTTACCTATACAACTACATGTTCAGAAGATCTCATAATAACGAACGCATTTTTGAAAACCTATTGTACTGGATTAGACATTATTATCCAGTCTAGTATAAATGGACCGCATTACGGTACAATTAACTATATTTCTAAGTGACAGTAAATCACAGTAAATTGTATTGATGCCTAATCGCCTGTAATAGATCATTAAAAATCTTTTCGTTTTTGTAGTGACGCCCGAACATAAAGCTATACAAATAGGTTGGGTACAGGGCAGCAGACGTGCTATTCAGATGGTTTAGATCGTTAAACAGCTCCGCCCAGAACCGCTCAGTGGCATCGCCTGTAGCTGCCTCGGGCGCTACGATTGAAATCATGTGGGTTTTCCAATGGTTTCCATGGGTCGCTTTGATAATTTCAGTCACTTTGTTCATTACTGCGCCCTTCCAGCCATAGTGATCATCCAGTAGGCTAGGAGTGATGACAACTTTTGTTCCTCATTCGGTGTTTTAAACCAAATAGGTGGCCAAAAAGTCAACAGTTTTTTGGTCTACTCGGACTTCTCGCATTGTCATATGACCTGTCTCCTCTGCGATCAGAGCATAGGCATTTACATAATTCTGTACCGCAGCAGCTCCCCCCTGTGCATCATACTTGGTTGTGTAGAAACGGCTTTGGGAAAACTGCACGAATTTTTGATCATCGCCGAGTTTACGCTGTCTAAATCTGCCCCTGCACCAATCCTAACACACATCGCAGATAAAATTCATCCTATAATATTAACTGCTGTTCGATTGTATTTAAATATAAAAACGGCTCACCAGTCTACAAGGGTCTTTTTGGAGATATTGAGCTCATGGATGATGTTGTCATACTTCATGGTTGGATATGCGGAAAAGTAATACAGAATTTTGAGAATGGTCCCGATTTTCAGGTGGCTTTGTCAGAAGAAACTATCACTTCTTGTGCTGACTGTTATAGCGCAATTAACGCAACGCCACTGCAACACTTGTCAATTTATAACACTTAGCATGCAATCTAGGAGCATACTTTGAAGTCCTCAGACCACTGAATGTCTCTGACTAATGATGCACGTTCATTCAGACAGGCGGGTTTCGTTGCTGTTGGTGGTTTGTTACACACCATTTGGTTATGAATCAGGCCATGCCGAGCAAGAAAGTCAATCATTTCAAGGTTGTCATTCTCGAGCTCACTTATCCATTCGATATTAAAGTCCAGCGCCATTATTGAATCCTCTGGGAGAACCTCAGGGACCACCCTGTACTTTGGAACAGGGGCAAGGACAGGAGGACTCATCAAAGTCAAAAAGTCGTGCGTGTGGAGCACTTCAGTGCAGTTCATTTCCGACCTGGTAACCACATTGACTCTTGAACACATCTTCAGTTTCACGCAAAGTTTTCTAGCTTCGCCACTATGAACGCCCCTGATTATGATGGCAAGAGACTCGTTGACAACGGTCTGACACACTGTTTTGAACAGCTTTAGTTTTCCACACAAATTCAGCAGTTTTTCGACAATAAGTCACCTAAAGTACACTAGTGTCAAAAGTCACCTAAAATAAAATAGTATCAAAAGTCAGCCAAACTACACTAGCAGTCGGGAAGGACCGTAAATTATTTGACAGTTTCCCTCAGCCGGGCGTCGATAAAGAAGCAGCTGAAGTAAAACAGGTCGATTAATCATCTAAAGTTAAACAGAAACCATAAGTCATCTGTAATAAACTAGGCGGCCTTCGCGGCAGTTCCCACGGTTGGGCGTTGAATTCGGTTGCGAAGAAATTGGCGGGCACCGACAAAAAGGCATCTGAAGTAAAACAGATGCATTAGTCATCTAAAGTAAACTAGTAGCCAAAAGTCAGCAAAAGTAAAATAGTTTACAGACAGTTCTTGTAAACTAGTATACCAACAGGGAAGATTATAGCCAAACTTTAAAAAGATCCCTAAACCGCGACAGTGCCGCCTAAAGTTAGGGTGGTCGGTGGATGGGGGAATGGTCCGCGTACCGAAACCGAGGTGTCCAACTGTGCCCAAAAATTTTCGAAATAAAATTTCGTGAAATTTGAACTACGGCCCAGGTGGGATTCCGAATCTTAAGAACCATTTTTCCGTACCAGGCTGGGGGTCCGAGGGTCCGGGGATCCGAATCCATATTACCCAGTCAACACTAACTGGAAAGATGGGAACACCTCTTTTACACAGTCAACACTTTTCGTGTTTGCTATACCGCGTTTGGACCACTTCGGTACAGGACACCTTTGCCATGGTCTATTTGGACCACTTTGGGTGGGATATACCAACTACCTACGTAAAATACGCAATACCCTTAAGCTGCATTCATACTTGCCACAGCTACGCAGTGGCCATCCTCAACCCCATCAGGCGCTCCCACCGAACATCAGGAATTGAAAATTTCACCCCCATCAGCGGAAATGCTAGCCCATGTCTGGTTTCAGGTCGGTTGAGGGGGTAAGAACAGACAATTTGGCCATTATTTTCGAAATTCTACTGCCTGAATTAAAATTTCGACAAATTTCTCGGATTTTGCGCCAATACTATAAGCGACTGACTGAAACACGAAGTAATATCAAAGGACTATGCTTAAAGATGATAAATACGTGGCGTGACTAAAAATAAAATAATAGGATCACAGCTAAACCAACAGATTGGCCTATTATTACGTAAAAACTGATCAGAAAGTAAAAAAATTGCTGAAACAGAAAGAATGGGCGTCGGTCGCACTAGCAAAGTACTCTCCTACCTATGAAGAGCATAAAAATGCAAAAAACTGGACAAAAAACTATTAAGAATCACAAAAAAACGACCCCGACAATGCTCGCAGTTTAGCAGAGAGTAGGAAAATCCTACTCGCTGCTATGCAACGGTGCTCGCTGCCGGCTGCGAGCAGTGGTGGAAAAACGCGGGTTCATACTTTTTATTCGTCGCATCCACGCGGGCGCCATCCTAGCAGCGCCATCCAGGATGGCCACTGCGTAGCTGTGGCAAGTATGAACGCAGCTTTAGTCTAGGGAGAATGGGAGATCACTATTCACTACTGTACTTGCGCCGATTCGTGTTTTGAGTGTACATCATTTTTGGCCATTTTTTGTTTAAAAAGGGCCACCGTCCTTGGACTTGGGCGAATATTCTTATGTTTATGCTTAATCGACAGCAAATCGTCATATCTACCCATATGCACTTGGGCAGACATATCTGTCACAGACTCGAAGCTACGATTGTTTTAGTAAGGGATAGTCGAGATAGCATTTTGCTTTTTTTTCATTTTGTTTAATTTGTTATTCCAGGCTCCAGGGATCTGTGAACGTAAATCCGCCGAAATATGCATCTAAGGTAGGCCTACTCATATGGTAAAATTGGTAGCTATCTTTCAAAAGATGACTGACAAAAATTCTTTTTTCCATTTTTTTCATAGTGATGATTTTCGTTTAAAAAGTAGTGTTTCCGATCAAATTAAAATTAAATAACAAAATTAAATTGTTTTGACCAAAATCACCAAGTAAATAGCAATTTCATAACAAATTAAATTTCTCGCGATGAGTGCCAAACAAATTAAAATTATATTAAATTTCGTTAAATTGGCCTAGAAATTTGATATAAATTTGATATGAATTTGACATAAATTTGCTTGGTTTGGCAGCTTTACTAACCTAAGTCTGGCTACAAAACAACAAGTTCAGTACAAAGATGACCTTATTCATGCTTATAGCAAAGATATCAACTCATTAAATGCTAATTTGTAGACCATTTCTCGCCATTTAAAGAAAGGTCAACTCATTCTGGGCTGACACGACCCAGGTTTTGAGCGGTTTCCTCAGGAACTTAGTATTGATTTTAGCAAATTTATATTTAATTCATATCAAATAACAAATTTGTATCAAATTAAATTTCAGAATTTGGGTACCAAGCAAATTAATAGCAAGTTATTTTCATTTGAAGGCTGAGCAAGCAATTTAATAGTTATTTAATTTCAAAATAAATTTACTCGGAAACAGTATTAAAAAGGGCCTCCGTCCTTGGGCTTGGACAAAATTTTTTTGTTTTGTTTATGCTTAGCAAATTGTCATATCTACCTATATGCTCTTGGGCAGATATATCTGTCGGAGGACTCAAATGCTACGGTTGTTTTAGTAAGTGGAGGTCGTAGCGCATTTTTTCGTTCGTTAAAAAGGGCCACCGTCCTGGGGTTTCAATCCGAATCTTTCTAACTGTGCTAATTCTGTACTAGGGTAATGGTCTACCGATCCTGCCTTCGACACGAATGTATGTCTATACGTATGAATTTTATAGCAAGTTTTCTAAGTGGGGTTCCGGGGAAAATCGGCCGATAATCGATGAAGTAAGGCAATATGACTAAAGCGCGACCCCTAGGGTGGACGCATCAGTATAGACACGCTCCGGAGGGCCTGTTTTCCAAATATAAAAATACCCCTAGGGGGACGCATCAGTATAGGCACGCTCCGGAGGGCCTGTTTTCGAAATATAAAAATACCCCTAGGGGGAAGCATCAGTATAGGGCACACTCCGGAGAATTTCCTAGAATAAACTTCTGTTACTGTTACTGTTACTGTTCTGTTACTTCTCTTAGAAAACTCTGCACGCATTCGTGAAACCGAAATAAGTAAAAGGCCCAGCAAAATCCGGACAATAAAAGAAGCAAGCAACGTAGTGATGAAAGAATCTGAAACTCTGTCATGTCACTTGGGCAGCAGTAAATTTCCAATGTTTGAAGACAAATTACTTCATCATCTACCGAATTTACCTGTTGTGCCTGCATTTTCTTCTTGCGCTTTGTCAAGAACGCATGAACTGCTACGTTTGTGACTCTGATGCCCAACAAACAAGACCTCTCAAGAATATGCTGCGCGAAAGTGTATGTCGAACATCATCAGGAAAATTTTCGTATGCGCCAACCAAAGCTAGGTAAGCTAACTAAGTGCTTACGCGTATTACGGCTATGGGTGTATATTTTAGCCAAAGCGCAAACTTTTCCCGCGCGCTACCGTATTTTCTCGCCGAGTGCCGATTCCTCCAGCGCCGGTTCGATATTACCTTCTCCTCTGTTACGGAGATCAGTACTTGCGGTTATTAGTGTTTCAAGTACAGACAATTTTGACCAATTTTTTGTTTAACAAGGTCCTTAATTCAGTGGTTTTGTCGAATCTTCTTATATTCATGCTTAATAATGGATACAGTCATGTCTCGTTAATCCGGATATTCGCCTTCCGGACAAGATTAGGCCAGGTCCCAATTTTTCCCCATGTTATATGAGTCGTTAATCCGGATCCGGATTCGTTAATCCGGACAGAAGATTTGGGGCCCCGACTTCGAAATTTGTATGGTAAAGTGATTCGTTAATCCGGATTTGGTTAATTTGACAAAATGCATGCGCAATTTTCCAATTCAGATGTGAATTTTCAATTGAATAATGCTTTTCGTTGAGTCAGAATGTGATTATTTTTGCCTTTTTAGGAGCTGTAATCAGCTGAAATAAGTTTTTGGGTTATAATTAGGAGGTACAGCTGCAGAATCTGATATGCAACTAACAAAAATCTGTCATTTAGGCCTTTGACCCGAAAAACAGTGTTTTAGCTTTGATTCGTTAATCCGGAAATTCGCTAATCCGGACAAAATTGGCCGGTCCCAACATGTCCGGATTAACGAGACATGACTGTAGCAAATTGTCGTATCTACCCATGTGTCAATGCGTTGAAATGCTACGATTGATTTAGTAAGCAGTTGTCGCACCTGCCCATTTTCGCGTTTTCAATTTCATTTCACATTTTTTCATTTTTATATTTTTTGTGTAAGATCTTTGCAAGTAAATTCGCAGAAATATGCGCTTAAGGTAAGCCTACTCATTTGGAAAATTTGGTGGCTATCTTTCTAAAGATGAACTAGAAAAGCTCCATTTTATTTTACTGTGGTGTAGCCCTTAAAAAGGTCCTTAATCCTGGGATTCGGACTATAATCGTTCTAACTATGTTTATTCTGTAGCTATGGTGGTGATCCACTTATCTGCACTTGCGCACTAATGTAGGTCTCTGCAAAGTGCATATGGATTTTTTAACAAGTTTTCTAAGTCGGTTTCGGGGAAATCGGCCGATAATCGATGAAGTAAGGTGATGTGATGATACCGCGTAATCAGAGGTAGCATGCAGTAATTAGTTGTGGATGTGTTGGTGCGTTGAACAATAATCTGGAAGCCAAAAGCAGTGTTTGATACCACATTCGGTTACTTTTGTTAAAGATTTTCAATTTGGCTGCGCACCGTTTACAGGATTTGACCAGGGCCGAAATCGCGTAATCTGGGATAGACCTGCATATAGCATGTAGTAATTAGATGTTGTTGTGTAAAATAGTAATCAGGAAATCGAGGGCAGTCCATTAATACCACATTTGGCTATTTTTGTTAAAACGTTACAATCGGTGTGATCTCCCTACTTCTGTTTTCTCTTTCTGCAGCATCCGACATTGTCAGCGTCGGCATTGCCACTGTTTTTTTCTCTAGATAGGTAGCAGTACAATAAATAATGGGAGTTGAAATTAACACACTGAAAGATGGAGACGGTAAGAAGCAACTCACTACGCGCAGGAATAGAGTAAGAGTCGAAAGTTTGAACGGGTTAACAAAAGAAACGGTTGCTAAAAACCAAGGAATTGAGCGATTCGCCTTGTTGCCTATGGAAACAACACATGATCACTAGAAGAAGCACTGCAGGTTTGATAAATATCGCATTGACGGCAGGTGAGGAAAGAACTGGGCGAACACTTTTAATGTTTTTTGATGCCAATCAGGTGTAGGAACGTAAGGCTAAGTTGTCTAAGGGGTGCTGGATCTGCTAAACTGCGCTACAGCATTGGCTGAGCGTCAAACCTGCGCGCCGTACAACGCCATTATTATTCGAACCTTTGGTTTCGCATTTAGCAACTATTCTGATTATTGCGGTGCCAGTGAAATGCGTATAAAATCTTTATGGACATTAGCAAAGCATAACATCGCTTAACACATTGTTTCTTGTGTTTCTTCATTGACAAGAACCGCATCAGGTTTAGCTGGGGGAAGGGAATCAGGAACCGATACCAAACAGAAATTAATATTTTTAATGATCATAATTAATTATAAATTAACAAGTTTTATCGATGTTATCGATTATTTTTTGTCAAAATTCGAAAATTTCAAAGTCGCCAAAATTGTCATATCATTTGAAATCCCTTGGCCTGTCCATTCTAATGATCACTACATCAGCATAGGGCACGCCACCAGGGGCCTGTTTTGCCAAATTTAAAAGTACCTCTAGAGACGCATCACTAATAGGCACGCTCCAGAGGGCCTGTTTTCCAAAGATAAGAATATGTCAATTTGCTTTGTTCCTGCGGCAAAGAAATGCCCTATAGAGTAGGCACTAATGGTCAGGGAATCCATTGCTGACTGCCTTGCTATAATCACTGGAATACTGTATTTTGTGGTCATAACACGAAAATTGTTAATTTGCGTCTATGCATGCCTGGTGCAAGGAAACGCTCTATAGAGTAGGCAAAATAGGTTTTCAGGGGTGGGGAATCTATTTCTGACATAACCACCATCGCTGGGTTACTGTATTTTGAGATCCCGACAAGAAAATTGTTATTTTTTGCTATTTGGGTGTTCCTGTTGCAGCGGATAGCTGGATAAAGTAGGTAATCAAACGTATGAGTTTGTACATTCGTTCTAGGACCACAATATACAGTAATCCAGTAACATTCGCTATGCCCTGAGTGAATTCGCTGATGCCGAAAACCTTTCGTGCTTGTGACTTCATCGTTTTCTTGCGACAGGAACACCAAATAGCAAAAAATGACAATTTTCTTGTCGGCATCTCAAAATACAGTAACCCAGTGATGATGGTTATGTCGGCCGCGTCGTTGGCTCAGTGGGTAGCTCGCTGCCTCTGAGTCACGGCGGCCCCTGCATCCCAAGCGGTTGTAGTGGTTCATCCTCTCGGCGCGGCAAGTTTCTTGCTGCAAAGAGTTGGTCGTCGGCACAACGCTCCACCCAGGCCACCGAAAACTGGTTACAGTGAGTAGGTAAAATGGGAACCAACTGGATCTGCCGTTGCACCGAAAGCCGCTCCAAAAAGCATGCCGCGTTGGAGGGAAGATCAACGACGTCAGGAGCCGTCTGAGAAACCAGCAATAAGGCCAATACCGGTTTGGCCACTTGGCCGGGCGGCCGTTGGGAGCTGTCGGCACCATGATGTCACCACGCCAGGCACTCTCTTAGTGCCTGGCGCCCAACAGCATGGCTTGAGTGGCTTGGCAGTGAAAGAAGGGCAAACGTCCGAGATGACGATATCAGGGGTCACGAAATGGACCGTGCAGGTCTGATCGTACCTAGGGCTGTACATCGTACGCCCCCCGCCAGATCGGATCGGATCAGATCGATGGTTCTGTCAGAAATAGATTCCCCACCCCTGAAAACCTTTATTGCCTACTCTAGAGAGCGTTTCCTTGCACCAGGCATGCATAAACGCAAAATAATAGTTTTCGTGTTGGGACCTCAAAATACAGTATCCCAGTGATTATAGTTATGTCAGCAATGGATTCCCTGACCATAAAAACTCTTGGTGCCTGAGGCACTGCCTACTCTATGGGGCATTTCTTTGCCGCAGGAACAATGTAAATTGACAAAAAGTTATTTTCGTGCCAAGACCACACAAGACAGTAGCCGAATGGCTTCAGAATGGACTGAAATCGATTCAAAGCACTGTAAAGTACATTTTTAACCACAGTGGAGGGGTTAAACTACTACATGCAACCAGAAAAAAATCAAATGACCTAAAGTTGAAAAAATCGGGATTACGGTATCAGGGTCAATTTTTCAGGGTTCTTATGTGTCTCAATCGACGCAACACTAAATTTTACACCATATATGTGAATTTCAGCCTGATCGGCTGAGTTGGTCCAGAGTTATTCCAATCCCCCCCGGAAATCTGAAAATCGCCAAAAATGGCCTTTTTTAGCATTTTGGGCCCAATTTGATGGTGTATAACTCTGGAACCGTTCCACCTAGAAGAAATATAAATACATTTTTGAAATCCCCGAGGTCTGTAGATTATAATTCACTGAAAAACTCGCGCTCATCCCAACTACAGGAAAAGCTGATTTTTTTCCGTTGCGCAGATTAGCATTACCATGGCGCGTTGCGCAGATTAGGTTGCACCAGAGTACCGAGCTCGAGCCACTCTACAACTTTGGTTATGAGGCAAAAACCGCTCCGATGCACCCATAAGGAGTTATTCGCAAAAAACCGCCAGTCCCCTCTTTTCTGGCAAGGACTTTAACAAACCAAAAATTAATCGCGTCGCGCCTACCGTAGTTTTCGCATTTGACGTTCACGAAAGGGATTTTACGGAGTAACTACGGTAAGCACCCCTTAGACAAATTAGCCTTACGTGGTGTAGGAAGCCGGGGAATAGCCTAGAGTTAGCTGCCTAGCCTAGTTGTGCCTAGCTGGGGAATCAGGAACCGATCCCAAACAGAAATTAATGTTTTTAATTATCGTAATTAATTATAAATTAACAAGTTTTATCCATTTTTGATTATGTTTTGGCAAAATTCCAAAATCGTTCAAAATGGTCATGTCAATATCATTTGAAAGCACTTGGCCTGACGAGTCTAATGATCACTACATCAGCATGGGGCACGCCCCGGGGGGTTACCCCTAGAGACGCATCAGTATAGCAACGCTCCGGAGGGCCTGTTTTCCAACTATAAAAATACCTCTAGGGGCCGTCCATAAACTGCGACGTTCAAAAATTCAAAATTTTGCACACCCACCCCACTCCGACTTTTGCCGACGCTTTCATCATCACCCCCATAAAAACTACGATGTTTGGGAGGCATACCCCTAAATAAAAATTTTCGAACTTTCGTTCAAAATCTGAAGCTGCTTTTCTGACTGCGTAATCACGAATGAATAATAAAAAAAATTTGTGCCTGCGCGCGCACATATGTATTTACCAGTTTGTTTCACCAATCTTTCAAAAATTTATTCAACTTTCAGTTAAAAAGTATTCATTCAAATCGGTTGAGATTTCCGGTTGCCACAGTAAAAAATTTGCTGGGTTGTTTTAATCACTCTTGTTCATTGCCAAAATCAGTGTTTCAAATTTGAGGGCAAATATCTCAGCAATCTGAAGCAGAGCATCTTAACGAAAATTGTACCAATCAAGAATTTACTTGTCTTTCATTCAAAAATAGATTAATTCAAATCGGTTGAGATTTACGGTTTCTACAGGAAAAAAATCTGCTGGGTTGTTTTTTTTGCACACCCTGTGCAAATCACGTTTATATTGTGCAACTACAAAAATGTGTCAAAACCGTTTGAGTTTCTCTGCATTCTTGCTTATTCTGCAATCTTCAAACCTTACCAAAACGGGCCAAAAATACGTCAACGTTTTTCCTCGACCCCCACCCCCCTCCGACGTTCTGCGACGTTTTTCGGGGTACCCCCACCCCCACCACCCTCTCTGAACGTCATAGTTTATGGACGGCCCCCTAGTGGGACGCATCAGTATAGGCACGCTCCGGAGGGGAACTACCAACTTGCGAAAAACCAATTTGCGCACACGGATCGCGGGCACACCAACTTGCGCACAACCGATTTGCGCACAAAATAGTAGTTGTGTTGTGTGTTGAATGTAGTGTAGGTGATCGTGATCAGGCTTAATGGTACAGATATTTAATGGAACAATTTTAGTGCAGCACAATATAGTTGGAACAACTGACGAATGTTGAACAAACAACAGTAATTACAAAACAGTTACATTATTAAGCACAATTCACACTCACACAATTCTCATAGCACAATAAACATGACATTTTCATCTAAAAGTTGCAGTTGTTGACAAAAATCAACATAAACTGGAATGTTTTGAATTTTAAGTGAAGTTTTTTAATTTTCCGCCAAGACATTTGCAAAAAAATTAAAATTTCCGGCCAAAATTTGAATTTCGCGCCAAAATTTGAGCATTTTGCCAGGCAACTACGCATGGAGACCCCTCTCTGAGCTGCGGACAATGCACATGTATGCTAGGGGTATTTTTATATTTGGAAAACAGGCCCTCTGGAGCGTGCCTATACTGATGCGTCGCTAGGGGTACCTTTATGTTTGGCAAAACAGGACCCCTGGGGCGTGTCCTATGCTGATGTGGTGATCATTAGACTCGTCAGGCGAAGCGGAGCGCAAGCAGGAGCGCCTGAGAGGGTGCTTAAAAATTCTATTTTCCACAAAATAAGCCTAATGTACTAAATAATAGCTTAGCGCAAAACAAGTAAAAATTAGCCGTTGGATGTCAGCTACTCCTATTCCTTTACATTTGGTTTTTGTTACGCAAAAGCAGAGCAGCAAATAGCTAAGATACTACACGACCTACGAACCTTGTGTCAAGGTTATAGCTCTTACAGAAATGGAGTATGGTGACCGGGACCTTCCAGTTGTTCAAACGTTGGCACCTGTTCAAACATTGGAATCTTACTCTACATTCAAATAAATAATACGGTTAATTATTGAAGATATATTTTGGTATTGATTGTCTGGTAGCCTTACAGTGATTGTAGATTGATGGTTAGGGGAGGTAGTTAGTCGGCCAATATCAGAGGCCCAAGTTGCTCCGAGGCCTCCTAAAATGTTAAAAATGTTCCTAAAAACCGTCAGGTCCCTTATGTTTTGAAAGTATATGTAGTAGCGTAACGTACCCGTATGGTCGCGATTATGATTGTGTCTCTTTTCAGGCAGCACTTTCCCCAAGAAAGGTCAGAAAGTCAAGTGTCACTATGTGCTTACTCTGTCTGATGGCAAAAAGGCAAGTTTGTATGGAACCCACCCCGGTTTTATAAAATGTGGCTCCTAATTTTTCAAGCTTTTCTCGCCCTGGTTTGGCTTTGGCCCAACCAGTCCTCTTCGAAGTACTAAAACTGTTAGTTAGTTATATGTATTCAGAATACCTTTTATTAAGTGCGTTTTGAAGGCTGGCTTTCAGAATTTTCTCGCCATGGTGGATGGTAACAAATAAAAGCAGGTGTGCACATTCATTGCACACCAGTTTTTGGATAAGAAAGTTCAGATTAGTGAGAAGAATGTTTGAAAATGTCAGGAAATTCTTTGGCTTTTGTCTCATGGTTTTGGGTGGACAGCAATCCTGTAGAGAAACTGGCTTTTAAAAAGGCCTTTCGGTTTCCTTGCAGATACAGCAGTCTGGTTGCGTATAACAGAAAGTTGTTAGCGCTTGTTAACATAAACTGTTTATGCAGGTAGACAGTTCTCGTGATCGTGGCAGTCCGTTCGAATTCAAGATTGGCTGTGGAGAAGTAATCAAAGGTTGGGATGAAGGAGTTGCCAAGGTTTGTCGGTTTTTCACACAGTCGTGTTAGTTTGTGCGGAATCGTTGCTTGCTATTAATGTAAAGGCACTGCTAGTTATTTATGATGCCGTGTCATAAAAATCAACAGTGCATTGGGGTCCTTGGGGACCAAAATGAAACTCTACTAAATACTTGCAGAAGGTGCTTGAAAGCCTCCTGATGCCTTTTTAAGCCCAGAAACTACACATGCTTGGTCCAGGCACCTACGAACGGCATTAACTGCCAAATTATCGTTGAAAATTTTGATTTTTGGACTAAATTTTTTAATGGAAAACTAGTTGTTGGGCAGCTAAAATTGGACGCTATCTTTTGTAAGACAACAGCCAGGTGGTGAAACATGAATTTTTCTGACCTATACATTTTATGTGACGAATCCTTAGTAGAAAACACCACCACTGCGGCTTTTTTGCTCTCCGATACCGCTTGAGGTATTTATGGCCAAAAACGTGATTTTGAACATAATATTCAACTGGTTCTCCAGTGTACTATTGCCAATCGGGCTGATATCTTCAACATGAATTAGTGTTACTATGAAAACTCTACCCACAAAATTTGGGGCTGATCGATTAGGCCGGCATGAATACCAGTGCACTAACGCACAGCCCTCTACGCAAAAAGTTCGATTTTCAACTTGAAATAGGGCACCTGTACATACAACATACATACTGTAATACACCTGTAAGGGGCAAGACTCGATCGAATCAGAGACTGGCTCTGAAGATAATTCGGTGTTTTTAGAAGCCCCTTCTGCCATCTTTTGCTTGTTTTTTGCTCTTAAACGCTATTTGGCAGCTTACAATGGCGATTTTTATTTAGCCTTATTAAATAAAACGTGCTAAAAACGCATTTCTGGGCGTTTTGGAGATTTTGAAAATCTTGGACCCCTCCAAACGGAAGTCCCTACCTATTATATGTATTACATGTAGAAGTGAGGTGTGTGCTGTGTTTGTTTGCAGATGAGTGTTGGCCAACGCGCAAAGCTGACTATCTCTCCAGACATGGGCTACGGCGCCAAGGGAGTGCCGGGAGCCATTCCGCCCAACTCAACTCTCATCTTCGACGTGGAACTGCTCGGCCTCAGCTAAACTGACAGACAGTCCGGCACCGCTTGCCTGCCATTAATTAGGTGTTGCTTTGTAACATTCGTTGCTTCTCTGGGTTCCACTTCTCAGTTGTAAGCTTGTCACCCTTTTCCACCTTCACCACCAAGTAACTTCTGTGGCGGGTGACTGATAGATAGAGTACTTTTGTTCTGCACCCTTTGCGTACTGTAAGTGCGCGCCATTTTGTTAGCTTACGCACTGTGTTTGAGCATAAACATTTGTGATTGGCCACAGCAATCAGTTCAGTCAGGCACGCATTAAGTCTAGTTTGTAAGTTTGTGGACAGACTTGGAATAGACGCCCTGGCGTGGTGTAGTGTTATCGGACTTATCTCTACTCAAAACAACGCCCATTTTAATAAAACCTGTTTTACGGCATCAAACTCGATGCTGTTCTGGTCCCCACCTAAGCGCTTCCCGATCGTCTAGATCTTGCATGTGTTATTGTTTTAAGATTGAGTTGACTGCAGTCTCTTTGCAAGGTGAGTGTGTGGCGGGCTCGGCATGTGATGGAATGGAGTAAAAGCGAGCGGCGTCCGGTTATTCAATAACGGCGGAAGCAGCTCAGTGCCGTCTAGGTGTTCACGTAAAAGTGTTGCTTGAAGAGGACAGCGCACCTGTACCTCAGTCATTATCAGCGCCGGGCAATTTGGCGCAAGCCTGTCAGGATTTGTTTGTATTGGATGAGGGCTGACTGATGGACTTCAGACTGTAATTACAAAACGGCATCGTTGCTAAGACACAATCACTTAATATGTGTTTGTCAAACTCTGTCGACACACAGGAAGTCACGTACTTTTAATTGGACGCTCGCTGACTCACAGCCTCACAAGCTGCAATGGTGCGCTGCCTTTCTGCGCTGCCATTTCTTTAATCACATAGGTGAGTTTTCAATCGCCACTGACACGCACCCCTGCGCATTAATTAGTTAATTAACTGGTACGCTCAGATTGACCGAAAAGCGCTCGCCTACATTTTCTACGCGCCGACTAAACGAGTGGAAAAGTGAATGAGCCGTTGCAGATCGGTGACCAGCGATGCAGTGGTCGGCCGAACAACCGACTTGTTCTTCGAAGCCCTATCTCACTCTGCCCACCGTCTGTGCGCCCAGAGACCTCTCACAGTCGGTGCTCCCCACCGTCTGCGTCGACCACGGCCACCAACTCTCAGTCAAGCGCCTCTTCTCACCGGTGCATGTCGCCTGGCGCAATGTGCAGCGCGCTCGATCTCTCGAACTGCGACTGGAGGAGCGGAAGAGCAGCTCCTGCGACTCGGCCGTCTGCGACCAGCTGTCGCCCTTCTCCGACTGCTTCGACACGCCGCAGTCGACGCCGGGCATCACGCTGACGCCGCTCGACCTCAGATCCCCCAAGCGAACCACTCGCTTCACCTTCGACCACCGCTCGACCACCAGCGACGACGAGTCCCCGGTGCTCAGAAAGAAACAGATGGTCGACGACGACAACAACTTGCAAGTAGCCTCTGGCACTCTCGCCCGCAGTCACTCCGACAGTCTGATCCGGCCCAAGGACGAAAAGCCCCCGACGCCCGACCACACCTCCTCTGCCACTGCGCCTACCACTACTCACTCCAGCACTGTGAGTTTGCTTTGCTATCCTCACCTCTTCCCCTACGTGTTCTTGAATGCATGGCCTATCCCGAGCTGTGCGGATATAAGATAGAGGCTTAGAAGCTTCAGGCGGACTTGCAAGCTGCTCCGTTCTACTGTCCGACGATCGTTGCCGGTCCTAACTTATTCAGCGCATTCCTTGCCATAAACAGTCTACGAGCACTGAGCTCGGTGAGCAGTCGCTCAATGCCGTCGCTGAACATCGCCCCACAGACTTCGGACGATCCCTTACGACCGTTCGAGTGTCCGTTCTGCAAGAAAATGTTCAAGCGAAGTGATGTCTATAACAGGTGACAGAGTTGCCACGGCTGGTGGTGCTTTGCTCAGCTCCGTTTCAGACACATGAGGACACACACCAACGAGCGACCGTACGTGTGCCAGTTGTGCGGCAGAGCGTTCAGACGAAGCGACCATGTACGCACTCACATACGTACCCACACTGCTGAAAAACCTTACAGTTGTCCTAAATGCCCTTACACCGCGGTAAGTCACTTCAACTAATACTTGGGTTAGGCCTTGGAACTACAGGTTAGGTACGGTTTTTGTCTAGCTATATTTTCAATAAATAAACGGTAGGCGTATTTTTTGGCTCCACCACCTTTTTACTATCAGGACTGATTTTAAGCAACTTAAGAATTGCCTGTAATTGCAAGGCGTATGAATTAGAGAATTTCAGGTCAGAGTTGAAAGTTTCATGTCTAATTCACATTTTATCATCTCCAAAAATTCTTATTTTGGTTTAATTTTGAATATCCTACTTTTATTATTGCTGTTTTACTGACAGAGTTTTTCGGTTTAGTAGGCTAAACCAAAGTAAGTTCAATCATTGCTGAACGTTTTAAGAGTCGTTATCTCGCCGCATCGAGTTTCAGTATTCAGACCCAAAATTGAAACTTTGAGCTAGAGAGCTGTAAGTTGGCACTCTAATACATATTGATCAGTTATCAATTATCATTCAGCTGCAAAGCATTAGTTGGTCTGACGCTCCTGTCCTGAGATATAGACTTCCGAAAATGGTCCTCTTAACTGTGGGATGAAAATTTTCAACTTGGAATTTCTCGTTTCATACTCGGAATTCGGACCTAAAAATTTTCTCTTTTTTCTCCCCCCCCCCTTTTGCCTCTCCTATTTCGGCTGGAAGCCCTCCAATAAGCCACAAGTCCCTGGAAGCTTGACAGAAATAAGCCGCGTGCGGCAACCCCTAAGGTTTCGGATTTTTTGGTGCCGAAAATCATTAGCGAAATAAATATGTAGGCCGCGACCTCCAATTTGCCACGCCCTCTAAGCCACATCTACATCGTTCTGAAATATACGAGCTAATATTTGGGAATAAACACGGTACATACGCAAGTTGCTGATTGCAATGTGGCTTAGCGCTAAACATGTTCCACTGCTTGCCTTAGCAAATTCGGGCAACGAGGTCAAGGGGGCGAGCTTATAGCAGATGGGCGGTAAGTTCTTGGTCTGCTGTCTGTCTGGCAAGTAGTTGGGCGTCTCACCTACGTGTTCCTGTATTCTGTCATTATCTGTTGCAGTGCGCTAGCCTCAACAGTCCCAAAAGCTTTCCGCAGTAGTAGTGCGAAACCGACTTGAAAATTTTCGACCTGAGTAAAAAAATTTTGCGATCGGGACCTGTTTGTCCTCAATATTCTCATGCTCTACAGGTCTTAGCCCACAGTGCTTTACACCAAACCGTACATAACTGATACCGCAACATTCTTCTGAAAAAAGGGTTTGGGGTTCCATACGAGCTTCAGTAGGGGGGGGGGGGCGGGGCGCAAATCGGGTGACAAAATTTTTTCTTAAAAATAAACTTCGACAAAAGTTTCTTAATGTAGTCTAAAAACCCCAGTTTTTAGGTCCCAATTCCGAGTATGAAGCGAGAAATTCAAGTTGGAAGTTTTCATCCCATACAATGTAGTTAAGCGGACCGATTTTTGGAAGCCTTTATCTGAGGACTGGAGGGTCAGATCCACTAATGCTTTGCAGATGAAAGATAACTCATCAATATGTATTAGTTGCCAAGTTACAGCTCTCTAGCTCAAAGTTTCAATTTTGGGTCAAAGGGCCAAAACGCAATCTCACTCTTAATCAGACAGAAATCTTAAAGACAGCTTTGTCTGCACTGGATCAGTTGTGCAAGTGCAACCATCAGATAAGAGCGGTTCCAATTGGAGGGTTGCGAAACTGAATAGGGCTGAGGAAGAGTTAGTGCGTACTGTAGTTACGTTGTTACAGGCCAGAAGCGACGTGATGGGCCGCCACATAAAGTCTCACAAGCGCAAGGAGAAGGAAAAGGAGCAGCGACTGTCGTTGCTATTCAGTGGAAACGGAGACACGCCGAGCGACCACGAGGCCTGCGTCAGCAGTCAAGTGGTCTTGCCTGTCACGACCGAAAGTGTCTCAGCTTAGCGGCTCATTACTCTAACGGCTGTGTGCAATCTAATTCTAATCTTCTCAGTCACTCTACTGTACGAGCGGTGGTAGCATACTCACTACAGTCAAGCAGCAAAACAGAAAGAAAAGTGACTCGTTGGACGGTCGTACAGCCATTCTAAACTGCAACAGCAGGAACAATCCGCGGTGCTATCATACTCGATGGCAAAGCTCCTTATTGTTTATACAGTCAGGGAAATAACAACATATATGGTATCAGTACACATATATGGAAACGGGTACCGGTGCACCTTCAAGTGGAACCATATATGGTACCACTTCCTTATATGGTACTGGTACCATATATGGTACCGGTACCATATATGGTACCGGTACCATATATGGTACCCCTTCGATCGAGGCCTCAGGTGGTACCATATATGGTACCGGTACCATATATGGTACCCCTTCGATCGAGGCCTCAGGTGGTACCATATATGGTAAAGAAAGAGGACCGAGAACAAGTATAGTGGTATTAGTGTAGTGCCATCCAAACACGATCGAGAAAGAAACTTTATTAGCATTTACGTACAAGGAACTCACTTAGCTAACTCCGTGCGCGCACGTTCTAACGGGAGGGACTCTCAATTGTACACTGACAAAGCTACCCAATCTACTCCTTATGTTAATATCTGGGTCAGTCAAACTACTGCGCCACCATACGGTGCGCTCGCAAAACGAATACTACACAAGCGCCACCTCGTGGCCAAATAGCGAAACTATACATTTACCAAAACTCGAACATTACGTTCGACACTCCCGGAACCAGGATAAACAGAAGAGCACGAATGAACGACAAAAAATAAACTAACCTAATAACCTAGTAACACAATAGAATTAGTAAGTAGTAACATAAAAACAACAGTCGAAGAGGTCGATTGTATCACAGCCTTATTCCATGATTCTGTAAGCGATCTGCGAGCTGCCTCAACTTTCTCAAAGCTTCCAGGTTAGTAATCAATTCAGTCACTAACACCTTTCTAGTCATAGTCTGTTTTAGTAAATAAAACAAATCAATATGTCATACAATCCATCAACCAGGGGTGGTAAAGGCATGGAGAAATTTCGTTTTTTTACTGACAAACTCACTCACTATTCATAAATTCATTTCATTGCAAAATAAAAGGGAATTCTCTGTAAAAATTCAAATTCCTTGCGTTATCCGAGATTATCAATTGAGGAACGCCCCTCCGGGCGGAGAAACGGCGAAAGGCAGCAATAAATTCGGAGGCGGAGGCGTCTGTAACTAATTTCAGGTGAACCGCCCTAGTCGTGGAACACGTAAACAGGGACAACCATACCTTTCCGCTCAGACCAGAGCTCTCCTGCTTAATCATTATGGGACCTACGTAATCAACACCTACCGACTCAAAGGGGAATTGTCTTACAACCCAAACTTGCCGTTTCTTTTTAGAGAAGATCCAGCCTAAAGCACACTCCGAGTCTGACCATAAAAATACCTTTGTTACGGAGAGGGGGATTTGAGCCAACAAGAATTTAATCAGCCGCACACCGAGCACCGTGCCCAACCAACGAGGAACACAACAATCTGCCATCTGGTTAAATTGTTCAGTCACATGTTTACATTTAGTCGCCCATTCCGTGCTCAACAGTTCATCCCAGTCAAAGCCATGCAACCACAACTGCTGTGTCAAAATTCTAGCAGGGATCAAAATGGGGCAAAATAAACCTAAGGGGTCAAAAAACTTAGCCATCACTGAAACTAACTGTCGCTTTGACGCGACCTCACCAATTTCGGGTACCTCCAGATTCAAAACATCCCGATCGGTGTCCCACAACGTGCCGAGAAGTTTTACAACAGTGCCTGTGGCTCTATCCTCCTTAAAAACAGCATGGTGGGGGTGGTAATAAATCGGCAGATTCGTCACCAAGTGCGTCTTAGGGATGCGTTGCGTAAACTTCAGGTTCTCGTACTCACCAAAGATCTGGTCATGCTTATACAAAAGCTTGGGTTTTTGGCGCAGTTTTCGCCACAACGTTTTCAATCGATTAAAGGCTAGCATAAAATTGGGTTGGGGAAATTTGCCGCACTTACGAAACGGGTAGGATACCTGGTATCTCTGTTGGTCCACTCTATAGTCCACAGTTTTGTTGAAATGCTCCTGAGCTCGCTGATCGTCCGACTTGCCGCTCGGATCACCCATCCCTACCATCTCCATCGCCCACCACACATCAGGTTTCATCTCATCTACTTCCGTAAAATCAGTTCGTTTTACTGATGCAAACATAGCAACTGCTCTCTGCTGTTCATTACCACCTTTCACATCCTCCAAACTGCCAGCCAAAAGATAGCCGAAAACAGACTTAGCCAACGACAAAGATTTTGTCAATTTAATGGCCGGCTCCATACAGAAAAATTGCAAAAATAATTCGTTACCAACCAACACGTCAATAGTAGCCAACTCGGACGGTGAGCGAATGGGATCGGCAAGTCGGTGCGACTGGAGCTGGGACGCAATTGAGGGTGGCAGAGCTTTTCTTACCAAGGGTTGTGTAATGTATGGGCAAGTACTACCGAGCAAGGGCGTTACCGTACCATCTAAATGCTTTAAACCAAAACGCACCACCGAGGTCTGCTGCAAACGGGGTTCACAACCAAAGGAAGAAACTTGGTAACTATCGTGCCACAACGCCTTCAACTGCGCTTCCTGCGCCACTTTCTCACAGATAAATGTTTTCTGACTACCGCAATCCAACAAAAGTCTAACTGTAGTTTCCTTTTTACTCTCCAAATTCACCAATTTAGTGCATGCTGTGAACAAGAAAACCTGTCCATCCTGCTTAGAGACCTCTGTACCTGCTTCGACTGTCAGAACCGATGTGCTCGGTTGTTGCGTCTGTTGAGACAAGGGACTGTGAGCACCCTGGTTCGAACTCGGTTTGGGTTTCGGGGGGAACACCCGGCCAAACTTCACGGGGCAGAGTGCTCTATTATGACTAACTTCTTTGCAGTGGGTACACCTCACGTCTCTACTGGGACATTCCCTAACTTTATGACCGGCATTAAAACATCTAAAGCAAATGTTGTTTCTCTTCAAAAATTCGTGACGACTTTTCGCATCCTTATAGACTTCACACCTGTCTGAAAAATGTCCGTCCCCGCAAAACGAACACTTTCTGTTACCACCAACTTTGGTCGCTAATACAAATGCTGAATTAGTGGGTTGCTCCTCCTCAAGCCAAACGTGACTCCTAGCTTTACCTACTCCGTATTGGGCCGAGAATTGGGACGACTGTACTTCCTGTTCTAAAAACTGTCTCAGCGCTGCCAGCTGATCACTCTCTTTACGATACTGAGCCGAGAATTCTTTAACAAACCTATTGGGCAACTTATCTAACAAAGTCTCTAGCAAATGGTCTTGACTGGGCAAGTCCTGACCTAACTGTTCCAAACTGTGCAACTGTTTCTCCAAATTCATCTGAAAGTCTACCAAATTTTCGTTGTCATCCCTTTTAAACTCCAAACAGTTTAGGGCTCTGTAATGCGCTCTCACCAAAGCTCTAGTGTTACCAAACTGCTGGGTCAAAATGTTAACTGCTTTGTTGTAAGACTCAGGGTCCTCAACCGTAATGCCTTCCAACAATTTCGCTGCTTTACCAACAACAGATTTCTGTAGATACCAAAATTTCTGAGAAGGGGCCAAATTAGGGTTGGAATGTATCAACTGATTAAACATAGCCCAGAACGGGCGCCACTCCAACAAATTACCGGAAAATTCGTTCAAACCGAATTTAGGTAAGGGTACAGACAAAAAGGAAATTTTAGGACCTGTCTCTCTAACTTCTCGTTCGTGCTTAGTAACCATAGCATTTCGAAGCAACTCCATCTGCTCATCATGCCTTTTTTGTGCGTCCTCCTGCTGTTTCGCCGTAATCTCCATCTGTTTTTGAAATAAATTAACAAGCGCTGAAATATTTGGATCTACAGGGGAAGGGTTATCAGTGTTACCATTGCTAGAGACAAAATTTCTATTACCATTCGAAAAACAAGGGGGAGCCGACGTCAAGTTACCAGAATAAGCCATCGTCACAGTCGGTTCAGTTACTACAGTAGTGTACTGGGGTTGCGGACGCGCAGTTTGGGCTGACCAGCTCATATGAGTACCCGAAACGCCTTGCTGAAAACCACCATAAACTGGGATGGGGTTCTGATTACTATGCAAAGGGGGAAAGGTACCAACACTAGCTGCTCTACTTCTACTACTCATGGGGGGCTGGGTCTGTTGTCTACCCATCAACTGCACCTCACCGAACTGATTCATCCGAAACTGATTACCAAAACCGTTCGTCCCTAATTGCGCCACTAAGGGGTCCTGTCCATTAACTGAAACTATAGGTACTTGATTCTGACTAGATACCATAACCGGTAACTGTTGCCTTCCCGGTGGAAGGACAACCTGCACATTCCGAGTCGCAGCCGACTCCTGTCTGGGAAACTGATTGGCAGCGTCCTGCCCTGCACTACAGCCTGCGGTTACAGCATTCTGCTCTACACCTACTGGACCTACTGGCAACCGTTGTTGACCCTGTCCTCCGTGTAAAACAGCACTCTGCCCCGGCTGTCCTGCACTACAACCTACGGCTACAGCATTCTGCTCTACACCTACTGGACCTATTGGCAACCGTTGTTGACTCTGTCCTCCGTGTAAAACAGCACTCTGCCCGGGTTGTCTGTTGGCGCCCTGATCAACAAAAAATCTATCTGCCTGAGCGGCGAAATTCACGCCGAAAGTCTGAAGCTCTGCTACACTCAATTGCGCATCTACACCCTTTGCCCTTCCTAAATCTACCAACAGAGACCTGGTACCTGCGTTACCTCCTCCCTGTCGGGTGGTCGGGCCGTCTGCTAAACCTGGGGGTTCAGACCTCGCCGAATGGATGGCCGGTGGTTCAGGCTGTCTGGTGGACTCCCATCTCAGTCGATTAGCCGTGTGGTCGAGGAAGGGGGGATCAATCTCGTCGTTGGGACCTACAATCGGGGAGGAACTACGAGCTGCTGCGTCCTGTAAATTTGACGTATTAGTCACATCCAGATTTGCATTCAACAACCGATACTGTTCACGAAGCTGTTCAATGTTTTCAGTTAAAAGTCTAACTTCGCTTGCCAGAACATTCGTAGAGACCAGAAATTTACTAAACTTTTCACTTTCTTCACCGCTATGTTCAATATAAAAAGGCAGCTCGTTCTTAATGGTCTGAAAGGTACCTTTAGCCGAATTTCCGTTACGAGTCAACGTCTCAAAATACCGAGAAAAAGTTCTTTGACCTAGAAGGGTTTGGTCTTTCAAAGCTCTCTTGTACAACTCAAACAAAGCCTTATTTACGTCAGAAAAAATAATTTCTACCTGGGAGGCTTGTTTAAACAAGTAACCTTTACGTCTCTCGGCACGTTGGGTCGACCGGATGGGATGCTCGAAGGCCTGGGAACTATCTATGGAATTTGCCATTTCCAGCTCAATTGCACCATAAAGAAAGAGGACCGAGAACAAGTATAGTGGTATTAGTGTAGTGCCATCCAAACACGATCGAGAAAGAAACTTTATTAGCATTTACGTACAAGGAACTCACTTAGCTAACTCCGTGCGCGCACGTTCTAACGGGAGGGACTCTCAATTGTACACTGACAAAGCTACCCAATCTACTCCTTATGTTAATATCTGGGTCAGTCAAACTACTGCGCCACCATACGGTGCGCTCGCAAAACGAATACTACACAAGCGCCACCTCGTGGCCAAATAGCGAAACTATACATTTACCAAAACTCGAACATTACGTTCGACATATGGTACCGTTTCCATATATGGTACCGGTACCATATCGTCGCCACTATGGTAAAACGAGCCAAGTAACAGAAAGTCGAAATCGAGAAAATCGCCTTTTAAATATTTTGTTACATTTTCGTGAATTAACTTCAATATCAGTTTAAATATTTTTTACCTAAAATACAAGTAAGTACATAATTGGTGTGCAAAACATTCTGCATGTGTCACTTGTGTAAAATTAACTCAGCTAACAGGAAAAGCACAAAGCACTTGGCTCATTTTACCAGGATAACGTGATGATGTCTGTGCACATGCCTCTGGTTACAATTTTGTATCTCCTGACACAGAGCCAGTTTCGACTTCGTTCCTTCGCCAAAACGTTTTTAGGTGCTTTAGCTATAGTTTTTCGCACTTAACTCCATTTTTTCCATTTTGTTACTTGGCTCGTTTTACCATAGTGGCGACGATATATGGTACCACCTGAGGCCTCGATCGAAAGGGTACCATATATGGTACCGTTTCCATATATGTGTACTGATACCATATATGTTGTTATTTCCCTGACTGTTATAGGTGCTTTTCTACGGCTCAGCTCTACCACGTACCCACGCGTTCTTTGTACCTTGCTGTTTCGATGTTTCACTACTTGTTTTACGGGCAACATTGTGATACAACTGTATTAGAAGATGAAGTTAGACCATAGCAGTAAAATTCACCTTTTCTTTGCTTTCGCTTGCTTCTTTACATCTTTAGTAGAAATTTTGACCTCGTCATCCCCCTCTTCGAACGTAATTGTGGGTTCCTGCAAAAGCCATTACAACATTGTAAACGGTGCCTAAAACAGGCGCATTCGTTTTGGTAACGTCAAAGCGACTAGTAGCTTCATGCATGTCCCGGAAAAATAGCAGGATAAACATGTAACTGGGGTCCGGGGTCTGCTGCTTCCTCGACTTAGCCCAGAACCCCCGACCGGGTTGGATGGATGGATTGTCCGGGCGGGGCCGTCGTAGCCCCTTTCGTTAGGCCACACATCACGCACACCCACATCCTGCCCTTCCTTCGCTACTAGCCGGCACACATGCTCGGGGTCAGTCTGGGCGGGTCTCACTGGTAGCTGTCCCCATTCCCGTATGTCCTAACACATGCGTGGTTACTAATTGTGCAACGGCAGTTCCAGTACCCATTTACCTACTCGCTGTCACCAGCTTTCGGTAGTCTGGGTGGGGCTTTGTGCCGACGACCTACTCTTTGTGGCAAGTAACTTGCCCCGCCGAGTGGATGACCGCACGAGCATGCGCAGAGTGGCTTTGCGGCCTAAACCGCTACACCAACTGTGCCGGCACCCCCGACCGGGATCCAAGAGACAAATTTTCCGACCCCACCAGATTTTTTGGCAAGTAATGATTTCAGCTCATTTTTTCAATTTTTTAAAATTTCAGACTCTAAAATTGCTAAAACTGCCTGTAAAACAGCACTCTTAAGCTGTATTTGTGTGTATTAACCCCAAACCTTCCTAGTACATGTACGCCTTATACTGTACAGAAGACTAGTACTGTCTTACCGTAAACCGATGCAACCTTTCCCAAAACAGCTCTTCTGGTATTGGTTCCTCTTCTTCTTCAGGGTAGTGCGTTGGGAACGGTGGATTCTGCAATACGGACGTACGAGTGTCGGCATACTACGCACGCTTTACCATAATTCGCTTTTTCTCCACAAACGAGTCTTTCAAAAGTAGCACTTCGTCATTCTCTCCAGGGCAATTGCCTCTCACATACAATACTTGTTCAGCAACATTCATGCGCACTAACTAAACTAAGACAGTATTTTCTAGCAGCTCAAGTCAATAGCTCAATGACAACTGACCAAAAGCCCTCTGACGTGACGCCATTCCCAGCCCATGTGTCCTGGCATTCTTTTTCCAGGCCAAACCTTGGCATCACCCTTCAATCAGCAGCGCTCAACAAGAACAACAAGTATCGACTGAAAGTGGACAAACCGACGAGCCGACCGATCCTATGCGTCGATGAAATTTGGTGGAGCCTCGCTGATCCGAAGGACCTCCTCTCATTCCCCACCGATGCACACCACCTTGAAATCCCCAATCGATGCTTAAAACAGCAGCTCGATAGCAGAGAGCGCCAGCGGCAGAAGCAAAGCAAAGCTAGCACCTTCTTCCGGTCACATCCACATACTGTCCGACACGAAAGTGAGTGGCGTAGAGCGGCGTGCCTGAACAGAAAGCAAAAGTGGCTGCACTTCTCCTACAACGCACCTGGCTCTATGGCAGCGTCTTCAGTCACTGCAAAACAAGCTAAGTGCTCTTTCGGTTGAACGCCCGATTTGTGGAAAATCGATAGATATTGGTCTGAAAACTAGACTGCAAACGGTCAACAAGAAAGTCACTTTATAACGCATCATCACTACAGCTACCTACCACTGTCAATGGCACCCTCATCTCTCAAGCAGTACCATTACGTTGCAACAACCTGGCTGGCTGACTATCCACGAAATGATGCAGTCTATGCTAGTGATTGAACCACAAGCGCTATGCACGTAAAATGACAACATGTCGTTTAGCAGCCCTTATTGAAATTTGGAAACTTTCTTTTCTTTCTGCTGTAATTTCCGCAAATTGGAACAGTGGTGTGCAAAAGTTTAAACGCACCCAGTCCTGTATGTAACAGTTAGGCACTTAACGACGCTTAAGGTACCGACACCATATGGTACCATATGCGCATGTAAATAATGCGACCAGTCCAGTTACCAAGACCTTTGGTTGGCATTGCCCAGTTGCTCCTTATCTGCCCATCAGTGTGTGCGTGTAGCAGTGGTCTGTGTGGCGGTCTACGACTGACTAACTTTATTTTAGTCTGCGGCGTATAAGTAAAAGGTTGTGTGCACCTTAGCCTACAGCAAACTCTACAAGAACCGACAACCACCAACAGATTACGATTCACCTGAAATTTGAAACCTGAAACAACGTCCACAGGTTTTGAAAATGCCCAATTTCAGATATTCTTCAATTTCTCAGGACTGTGATAAGTCTGGTGAATACATGGACATGCGATTTTTACCCCCTCCCCAAACCCCCTCCACTCTCCAACCTCCAGGGAGAACATTTTCGCATCACCCACCACATTTTTCTAACCCGTATATGGGCTGGTGCACTAAAACTTATTTGTTCTTTCGGAATCGGCAAAGTAGCGGTGTCGGTTTTTGGGAGTATCGATAAACTGGTCAAGTGTTAAGTGCCAGAGAGCAAAACGAAGGATGGAGATGCAGGGCTCATTGCAGATACGACCACAGACTTATGTAGGTCATCAACGTATCGCATAATATAATGCAAACGTGTCCCAGATAGTCAGTCAGTGTGATGCAAGACAAAAGAGCCATGAGTCTAATGACAGAGAAAAGACCTGTTGAGGATCGGTTTCTCCAGCAGCAACGGTAATTCGACCCAACTGACCATATCTGCCAAATGCCTTTCGTTTTCCAACCTTACTCCGTTCGTACCATTGCTGAGCCGTTACGTAATTAATAACGTGATTATCCAAAACCTGAAAAAAGAAAAAAGGACTACCCAGCGATCAGCCCGACAGCAAAGAGCAAAACTTTGAGCAAAATTTCCGAATAAAAATTAAAGATCAAGTGAAAACGAAGTGAGGTCATCGATCTGCAAGAGCACGGTCAATGAACAAAATAAGCCGTACTGGTCAATTTAGACAGAGTGAAACTAAAAACACGCTTGTCCAGTACCTTAAGCATAGTACATAACATGCGGGTACCATCGTTTCTCCACTGCGGCAACACACCCATCTTTTGAACAATTAGTCCTGTTCGCTTGGAGCTGAAGAATACAGTGTTTTCCAGGTTCTAGAAAACAGTCAACAGACATACATACCTTAGTTCCCATGTTCCCCGCGACCACGGCTCCTCTTTCAATGGAGAGAACACCGACTTCACTTGTGACTTGACAAACGCCTCGTTTTCTTCCGTTAATTTCATGTTAGACTTGGCTGGAAATAAACGCAAACAGTACAGAACAGCAGATAAGCAGGAGGAGTGAAGCGTACGACAGTATTTCGGCGGAATCCATGGGGGCTTTCCGGTAGTCCTTCTTGTGAAACGAACTTGAGCGGTGCAAACGACATCAGAACACGTACACTGTACAGTGCTGCAACGACGAATCGAAAACATGGACACTAATAATAAGCATGATCGGCCAGAGAGACAGAGTAGAACAGAAAAAGTAGCGAGACATACCGTAGAATGCGCAAGGAGCTAACCATGCATGGCGTCATGGTCTAGTAACCAGAGGTTGCAGCACGGAGACTGGAAAATGTCAACTAAAAATAGTCAACCAGACGGAAGACGAAGCCAGCGACAGACAATCAAGAAACAGAGCCGATCGATGTAAACCTTTAATTTTGAATAAGAAAGGACTGCATTTTATAGGAACGTCACATCTGTACAAGTTGCTATTTCAGCACGAGGCGCAATAAACTGACTCAAAGATTTAGACATAAAACAAACAATAAACTTATTTTCTCGAAAATCAACACATCAAAACAAAAGTTTCACTCATACCAAACTAACACCATGGAACAGTGCAAATCCTAATGTACACTACCGACTGCGTATTTTCATCTTTCTGCTTAGAACGGTAGAAAAAGATGATCACAATTAGACACAACGGTTGACAGACCAAAACAGGGCAGATTTAGTGTATATCCGTCCAACTATATTCCACGTAAACTCTACAATCTTCGGTTTCTACGGTAACCCACCAACGACTATTACGAAGGTGTAAGAGCACATACGTCGCCCAATCACACCGACCAAAACCGCCGGAATGACGCAACAAAAACCATTAGTCTTCGCTGATAATAAATACTAATTTGACTAAATGAAAGGTAGGTAAGTTGCCGTTCACTGCAGACGAGCACAGACCACTATCTCAGCTTCCCTGCTATGTATATACAATAAAGGTGTGACCATACAGCATCACCGCTTGACGCGTCTCGACACTCTGTTCCCTTAAAAGGCCGGCCGTATCCACCTTAGACAACTGCTAAGAACAACCTGCTCCGCTGTAAATCTTGGCGTTCAGATTGGACCGCTTCGCGTCACCGCCAGAGGTCAAGTCTAGCGCAGTGTCGGCAGCACCATTGTTGTTTTGCTTCGCTGAAAAGTGACACATACTGTAGAGGAGCCGGAGCTGTGTGTAGTACCTACCAGTGGTCAATAAATCGGCGGCACTGTGAGTGGGAGAGAAGCGACAGTTGCGCAGCAAAGGCTCGGCCACCGGCTCGACACTCGGCTCTCTCGACGACTCCACCGAGGCCACAGAGGAGGTGCGCGACCGGCGACTGCCACTCTTGGTCGACGAATCACTCGAGTCGCGACTCGTGTCGCGCTTGGCGCGCGGCTGCAACCAACACCTCATCTCACCGACTGAACGGGCAGCCAGACCAATCTTACCCTGCACTGCGCGTCCATCACACCGAGGCTGTGGCGCACGAGCGCAGTGGCGTTCTGAGAACAACGTCGCCGGGCCGGTCGGTCGGAGTTTGAGGGAAGCACGAGCGGTGACAAATGACCTGAGTGGGCACAATAAATATCATCTCCTGAGGAGGCGGCCGTCTCTTGACTTAGGTCTGCCTTCCGTCTGCTCCTCCTACTGCTCCGGCATGTACTTGCGCAAGGCACTGGAGACACCTCGTTGCCCATAAGCTGAAACCACTGTCTGCACTAGAGCAGTGCAATGCAACGCAGCAGCGCCTACTTGACTGCCACTCCAGGCAGAAGCTGAAGACGAGTTGGACTTGACCGAACTGGGACTGGGTCGCACAAATGCCACAGAGTCGGAGCTGGGCGTGCTGCCACCGGGAATTTGCACTGTTAACGCATCGACAGACAGGTGAGCGTCAGCCAACGACTGATAGACCCCGTTGACCATCTACAAGACACAGAGAGTGGAGCAGAGAAGCCGAGAGAGAGAGAAAGCTGACCTGTAGCTGGGGAGTGCACTGACTGCCGTTGACGAGAGAGGAGGACCTGATCATTTGCTTCACGTCCATTAGGTTGCGATGGTGGCTGAGCGACGGAGGCAACAGGGTAGGGGGGGAGGAGTGAGGTAAGGAGGCAGCTTGAGCACAGGTGGTGTCGGGCGTGGAATCGAGCAGGAGTGATTGTTGTGACTGCACGGCACTAGTGCGAGCTGCCACCGTAACAGCTGCTGAGATCACTGGACTCACAGTCGCCTGGGACACTGAACTACTTGTACCAGCCACTACAGATAAAGGTCCGGCCTCATCTGAAATCACTTCACCACGCTAATTCGGTGGTTATTAGAGATCGGTACAGACAGAACTATTGGGCGACACCGATTAGGCGATGCCGATTGGGCGGCAAAAAACATTATTAGTATACCAGGAATTAGTACACCAGTACCAATTAGATGTGTAGTGTTGTAGCTGAGTTGTTGCATGTGATGCAGCGGCGCAGGTAGTTAAACTGTCTATTTAGTACAGAATATTTACTAACTAATTACTCTGTTCACCTACTGATCATGGCAGTTGTGGGCAATACAGGTAGATAATAGTCATAATTCCTAATCCCTTTGGCTATTTAGGCGGCCCATCCTAATGGTAAGATTGCCGGCTGCCTGTTCTATTTGGTGAAAATATTGCGCAAAAATCTGGCCGATTTGCATCTGATAAATCGGTCCAACACCGATCCAGATTTCGCTCTACGTTCAAGAATGGCGCCAGCTCTGGCATTTGTCCGTATGCCCAGCTTGGAGCTGCCATTCGAGCCCTTGACCACCACTTCGAGAACCATTTCCCATGCTTCAACTAGTGCTGGATTGGTTTGAAGGCCACGGTCATTGGCCACCTATTTTTCCGGTTGCTATGGAGCGTTCATTAACGCACTTTGGACGCAGTCGATCACATCAATAACTTTGCGGAAGCAGATCACAGAGCTTGAAAATATATTTTGTTGTAAACTGATGATTGTGCTCCAATAATAACGTATGCTGAGGTACGGACGTGTATAAAAATTGCGAAAAAATTCTGTCGCCAAATAGTCCAGGAAAATCGCCCAATCGGCGTCGCCCAATAGTCCTGCATCGATTAGAGATATGTAAAAGAATAGACTGGCTCTTTAAGCTTGAATACCCAATAATTTTTTACACCAGGACCAGATGTTTTGAATTTATAAGATGAGCTCTTGACATTTCAGTCGTGGTATTATGATTTATGAATCTGTGATGGTATTAGAACTCCTTTTTGTAATTTTATGCTTGTTTTTAGTTCTTGAACGCTTTTTTACAGCTTAAAATCGCGATTTTAGCCTTTTATTCAATGAATTAAACATGCCAAAAGCGCATTTGCAGGCGTTTTAGAGCGTTTGAAATTTTGGACTACTCCATTAAAATCCTCCAATCAAACCTTCGAAAAAAATTAATTTTCACAAAAGGATGGACCAGAGTCTATGTACAGGGTGTCCCAAAAAAAATGACAACATTTCTTTTTGCTGCCATTTTCGCAAATTTTGACCAAATTGTCTGAAATTTGAAACATAAGTGCCAAAAAAGTGGGAATTTTATGTGTTAAAATTTGGTGCATCAGGATTGACCCAGTCCTGAGAAATTCAACAATATATAAAATTGCGAAATTTCAATTAAATGTAGAAACAGCATAAAAATGGAAACTTTTCTTTTTGCTGTATCTTCTTTAATTTATGTCGGAATTGGATGAAATTTTGAATATATGCGCAGATATTTTGTAGGTCAAAGGTTCTGGCATTAATCAGTCCATTTCGCTAGTTCTTGGAAACTAAAGAAAATCAGAGTTTTACTGCAGAAAAATGAAGAACGTGCAAACTCTGAGAACTAAGGAATAAAACACCATCCAGATGACCTCCGTTTGAGTTAATACACTGCTGCAACCGTTTCCCATAAGCATCATAAACATTTCTTAGCATGTTTTGGGTGACAGACTGCATTACGCTTACAGGACCTTCATTACAGCTAAGGGGCGCGAAAATTAATGTTGTCATTGTATTGTGATCGGGATTTTTTATGTCAAGAGCTGGGCTGGGTTCATGCGCCAACTTTTGATGTACAAATCAACCCGTTATTCTGCACATATATTCAAAATTTCATCCAATTCCGACCTAAATTAAAGAAGATACAGCAAAAAGAAAAGTTTCCATTTTTATGCTATTTCTACATTTAATTGAAATTTCTCAATTTTATATATTGTTGAATTTCTCAGGACTGGGTCAATTCTGGTGCACCAAATTTTAACACATAAAATTCCCACTTTTTTGGCACTTATGTTTCAAATTTCAGACAATTTGGTCAAAAATTGCGAAAATGGCAGCAAAAAGAAATGTTGTCATTTTTTTTGGGACACCCTGTATTAAGCAAAAATTATGAAATATATATAATCATTTATGCTAACTATTAAAGAATCGACACCGTCCTATTGTATGAGCGAACAAACACGATATTAATGTACATTTCAAAAATGACCAACGAGCTTTTTGAAAATAAATGCTTATCGGTAGAGTGCGAACAATACCTGAACAACCCATTACCATACCTGAGACCCCAGCACCCAATACTCGCACAGGTGGGCCAAAAATTCCATTTCTGCCAACAGGTACATTCTAGCGGTGCAAGCAGGATTTTTTTTGCTCATGGATTAAAGTTTTGAAGAGGCCTCGTTGGACCACTGCCCAACCACGTCGAGAAAAACTTGGAAAATTAGCCTTTAGGAAAGGTTTTAGAGAAGTTTTCTCAGTGTTAAATTAGCAGAAATTAACAGTTGTAGTACATAAGTTGATAATTCGTAATTCAGTTATGTTCTTATATTTTCGACGATTTTTTCGAAACTCGGCTGGAAAGGGTGTGTACGTTATTCCTACATTCTGTATCACTAAAATGGCAGTTTATATTTTAGATAAGAACACGGAAATTAATTACTGGTGTAATGCTTAGAAAAGCGGAGAGCACAAGAAATTCTAGTAACATTTAGTTGATTAACCCAAAAACAGCTTCCTACACCTAATCATCGATCAATCTTTCCTGGTCAATTTTTCAGGTCAACATCGATTTTTTTTCCGATTTTTGTGGATTCCAGTCATACATGGGCCGGGGGTCTGGGGGTTTGCCCACCCTAACGTCGGCTCGACCCCCCCCCCCCCCAACGACGCCACCCACCCACCTAAAGCCGACTTTTGTTTCTGACCCCACCCACCAAAATCGCCACGACTCCCCTAAACCGGCAGGCACACCCCAAATTTTCATTTTGACTACCCCACCCATTTTTTTCGGCCCATGTATGGTTTCAGTTAGTATTGGGTATCGGGGACAAAGCCCCAATACCCATTACCTGGAAAACACCCTAATACAAGCAATACCCAATACCAGTTCGCACTCTTCTTATGGGTGCGTCGCGGCGCTTTGTGGCTTGTGACCAACGCTGTATAGGGGGCCGAGCTGTGGTCTATGGTATCAATCTAATACGGGGTTTCCGAAAGCGATACCGACGCTCGGTGCACAAGCGGGACTCCGGTTCCGTTGTCACATGATATCGTATCGCAATAAAAAAATGCGCAACGTTCCATGGTTATGCAACTATGTAAGTTGACCAAAGAAGTAAATGACGGACGATTTTTAGATTTCTGGGAGTAAGTAATTCGGGTGTGCCCCAACCTGTTTGGCTGAAATTTATGGATAGGTTAAAAACATGCAGACATCAATTCTGATACTAACAGATATGGCTCCGACGATATCGATATTATCGACCAATTTTTTTCAATATCGGTATCGATATCAAGATAAATGTCACCATGTATTAAAATGAGAAGGATTTCGCTTTAAGCAACAGAAACATCTTAAAACCTTAAATATAGTCTACTGAGATAAATTTCTTTTCAAAAGCCATATTTTCAAGTTTGATCGCCAATATTTATGCGCGGTGCGCTTCATTCTCAGTTCTAACAAAACGTAAATTATTAAATCTAAGATTTGAAGCTTAAAAATAATAGATTTTGGTTCACTTTCTGCTGATTTTGTTCATATTTTACCAATATTGACAGTCAATATATCTGGTACTCAGAGTCTCCACTCACTCTTCTAAATTAGAATTCACTGAAAAATTGCTTAGTGAAAAAGCTGATATTTACGATGCGCAAATTGTCATTACTATGGAAGGTTGCGCAGAATAGGTTAGAACGTAGAACAGAGCTCTACACCGCTGGCTATACGATGCGCAAATTGTCATTACTATGGAAGGTTGCGCAGAATAGGTTAGAACGTAGAACAGAGCTCTCACAAAGGCTCCGGAGTTATTCCCAGCTGCGCTACGTCACATAACGTACAGTATCTACTGACTTGACAGAGCGCCGTAGCAAGGATACCTCTGTTATGGTTAGCTGTGGGCTCTTTGGTAATCGAAGCTGCTGCGTCAGCGTCAGAGGGCAGTTGAGGGTAGATGGGCGCCTCGGCAATTTTGGCGTCGTTTTGGTCCACTCTATTCGTCACCTGATTTAGCACTGCGTCAATGGACAACTCGATCTTTCGAGCGCTCGACGCACTCCACGGCACTGTTCGCTGCTGCCACTGAGATGAACCCGCTTCCACAAACTCCACTCCACCTGCCAACGGAGGCCGCCATCGCGCTCCACCACTCTGCAACACAACTACATTAACTGCATCTGCAAATCACTACTCTCCATCCATAGAAACTGCTCAAATCTACGGAGTCCAAATACAAATAAAAATGTATCCGGCATTTGTAACCTGTAACAGGCCCGGATCTGCGTGGGGAAGGAGGTTTTCCTCAGGTGGGGGTCGAGGGGGTTCGCCCAGAAGGAGGTCCAAAATTTCAAAAAGCTCCAAAACTGGAAATGCGTCTTTAGCAGGTTTTTCTCAGTAAGGAGGCTACAAATCGGTATTTTAAGCGGTTTACCCCAGTTCCGACTTTCATACAAAAATAAGCTTTTGCTTTTAAAATCGCATGGTATATACAAATTTCCAGTCACACTGAAGGATCATTCACATTTTGCCCGATAGGGTGAAGGGGCAAAGTTCAAATCTAGACCCACCGCGCCGGTCAATACCACACGTCTGTCGTCCATACCCCCTCCCCTAGCCGAAAAGCATAATAGGCAATTTCACAGCGTTTTTTAGACGCCCGCCCCGAGGCGACCTCAGGCAATACATGGGCCGAGGGTGTGGGGGGTATGGCGTGTTCCGTTTTCCTCCTTTACGGTTTCCTCTCCTCATATTCCGGTTTCCTCCTTTTTAAAATTCTAACATAATTTGGTAAGTGTTAATCTATATTATTGCAGTAGCAAGCTTAGCGTTATTTTAGGGTTATTTTTATGCAGTTGTAATATTTTATTACATAATTATTACACACATTCGTAAATGGAAAGGTGTAAGCTAAATCTATCGTGTAGTAGAATTGTTAGCCGCGATAGAACACTGCTCTCTTTCGCAACGTTTACTTTGGAAGGTGGCCAGATTGGGTGCCGCCCAGTTCGGTGTGGCCGTTTGGGTGTGGGCCGTTTGGGTGCGGCCGGTTCGGTGTGGGCCATTTGGGTGTGTGTCCTGTTTTGGTGCATGGGCCGGTTCGGTGTGGACCGGTTCGGAGCGACCCAGTTGGGTGTGGGTCAGTTCCGTGTGGGTGTCAGTGGTTGTTTTTCTACATTTAATCACATTGCTTATAGATATCGTAGTCACAATAATACAAATCACACAACATTAACAATACAAAACAACGAAAAATCCAAAGCGCCTGCGCAGAGCAATACATTGATTTGGAGTTTTGAACACTTAACAGCGTGCACACTTAATAATTGAAGTTATGCGCGAGGCCACGCAGAAAAATTTTAAGCTACCCCCTCAACCCCCTTCAGGCGCTCCTACCCCCCCTCAGCCCGAAATGCTAGCCTATGTCTGAGCGATATGTTTCCTCTCTTTTGTTTGACAGTACAGTAAAGTAGTGATAAGACTATCCCCTGACGGGCACGAACCCTGACGTTAGCGCGTTAATTGCCCTAATTGCCTGAAGCGCGCGCTGGTATATTTAGAATAACTGATAGGCCAGTGAAAAGGCTTCCCAATTATGCACCCAGGGGCCGCTTATACTTATACGCTTATATGCCAGCCAGCAATTATAACTGACCTGGTCGCCTTTGGTGTGAATGATATTTATTTGATCGCAATTACGCAACCATAAGAGGACAACGGGGTCCTGAGCCCGGACTTATTCCGCTCTATAGGCAAGACCTGCTGCAGTCATACATTTTGCAGGTCACACTTACCCAATTACACCTGGTTCAAACTTCTAACGCTCATTCCCGACATTTGCTGGAATAATATCGATTAAAGAACCGCCAAATTATGCTAAAATTTTAAAAGGGAGGAAACCGGAATATGAGGGGAGGAAACCGGAAAGGAGGAAACGGGAACAAACCATTTAAGGCAAAATAGGCGTTTTTTTCCTCTTTTCGGGACCCCCTCCCCCGAAATCTCCATACCCCCCCTCCGGATTTTTCCGGCCCATGTATGTCTCAGGCCTCCCCCAGATTTTTTCGGCGCTGCATACATGGTTTCCACGGGTCCGGAAAGTCAGGGAAGCCTCCCTGTAACAGATCATACGCCAAGAGGGGTTGTGGCTGGGGTGACCGAACCCAAATTGGTGGGGGCCCGATAATAAAAATTAGAGACGAAACAATATGTTGGGTAGTGGCCGTCAGAACGGCAAGACATTCTAAAAACAACACCTCTGAACATACAGCAGGCTATTTCACATAGTGATATTTTTATTCACTTTTAAAGCTCAGAGTTTATATGAAAACAAAATTTTCAGCGCATTTCTCTAATTTCTCTAATGAAATAATTCTGTTTTCCATAGCTTCACAATGTATTTTTGACAATCAACTCGATTTAGAAGAATTTTACGTTCTTTAAATTTACCACCTCAACAAATTGTAATTTTTTGTACTCATTCTGAAAAATATTGGGTATAGGGTTTTCCGATATTTCTTTCATCTCTATTAAAAACCACTCAGAAATTAAACTAAAAATAGTGTAGTAGCGTGGTAAAGACATACCGTGATTTGGCGATTCTGCCAAAGGTTGGGTGGTGCAGATTGGAAAGGAAGAGGCGCAGGCCTGGTGACCGTATGGGCGTTGTGGGTGAAACTGGCCACACGGTCGTGCATCACAGACATCTGGCCCAGCATGGCCATTTGAGCGCTGAACGCTTCCATCTCCTGCTGCTGTTTCTTCTTGCTCGTTCGCTTCCGTTTCCTGCTGGCCGGCGGTCGACCGCAGTCACTGGTGACCACCAACGATGAAGGCAGTGGAGCGGGGAAGCCCGTGCTCGCACAAGGCACCACACTCTCCTCACACCCCGCCCACGTCTGGCACGGCTGCGACGCTGTGCCCCCTGCGCCCGGTGAACTCGACCTAAACAGACACCTTAACCATACACCAACCAACCCCACTTGAATTGAATCAGAATATACCGAAAAACCTTATCTGCCCTTTTAAAATTGAGCCCCTTAACCTCAACAAAAAGCGTTCCTGTCATACATGGGCCGGAAAAAAGGGTTGGGATAGTCAAATTCGAAAATTGTGGGTGGGTCTACCAGTACGGGGGTCGCGGCTATTTTTTGGGGTGGGTGGCTGGTTTGCGTGACCCAGTTCCGATTTTAACAACCAAATGCATGAAAGTCAGTGGAAAGTCGGAACTGGGGGTAAACCGGCTGGTCCCAGGAAGGAAAGTCAGTTTGAGGTGGGTGGGCGTGGGTTTGGAGGACGTAGAGCCCAAGTTAGGGTAGGCAAACCCCTCAGCCCCGCGGCCCATGTATGGCTCTCGTACTGTTCAACCTTATGCGCTTAGTGGTAGCAAGGATTTTCAGACTGGAAAACTCCAATATACCAAATCATACCCCAACGTTCAGTACTAGTTTGCACGCTGGTGATTAATTAATAATACAACTTCTCTGTTTGTAGCGCTAAAATTTTGTCTGTGCTACGTCCTTCTCCAAAAATTCATTACTGTCCTAACGCAGGCTTAAGCCTTTTCTTTTCAATTCTAGCATAGCCAGAGATCTAACCGTAGGTACTTTTAATCATCATGCTCACGCAACAGAACATGGAGTAAAAATTTTGCAGCGGCAAAATAGCGGAGTAATTTTTCGTAGGGACTAAGGATTTCGCACAACACGGGCCCGGGCCTACTAGGGAATCAGTCGGCGTATACAGGGACATCGAGATACATATAATAAGCAGCTAAGAAATACCTGAGTAAATTAACCAACAAGGGACTATTGCTGACGATATTGGGATTGGCCACCATCTGCTCAATAACGGCTACAGGATTGCTGTCGGGAGCAGAATCCCTCATTGGATGGTCGGGCGCAAACTCAGGCAACTGCTGATGAGCGTGCGCGGAGGGAGACGGCGGCTGCTCACTCACTGACGGCCTGGAGGACACGCATTCCGCCTCCGACTGCTCCCCCACACACCCCGCTCCGTTGTTGTTGTCCGACGACGCACTGCAATGTACAGCTCAACACTCAGTAGGCAAGCAGCACATCAGGCCCTTCCACTCGCTGCCCATTTCTGCCATTCCGTAGTTTGTTAAAAAAGGTGCGGTACACCTGGTAGAGCGTTATCCAGTTGCTAATAGAGTAACCGTAGTAACCATACATGTAACAGGGGGTCTGGGGGGTCTGCCCCCACCCGACTTAGACCAACCCCCCGAGACGATTTCACCGACCCCCCCCCCTCCGATTTTTCTGGCAAGTAACTTTTCGAGCAAATTTTTACAATTTTTTACGCTTTCACACACAAAAATTGCCAAAATCGCCTGCAAAACAGCACTTTTTAGCTGCATTTCAGCCCAAATTAGCGATTTTTAGGCAAAAAAATGCGATTTTCTCGATTTTTGAGCGTTTTTTAGTGCCCACCCCCCTCCCCCAAAATTTTGGCTCAGACTCCCCCCCAACCCCCATCGGCGGATGACCTGTTACATGTATGGTAGTATTGA
>JASANB010001439.1:0-35639 GCA_030248155.1 Sabatieria punctata
CTGTTTTCGCGTTAAATCAACTAAACGTTAGTAGAATTTCCTAAAGTGTACGCTTTTAGCGCTACACCAGTAATTAATTGCTCTGTTCTTATCTAAAATAAAAATGGTCACATTTCTAATGTCACCATAATGTACCAGCACCGTACCATGCCTATTGCGGTGGTGCACATAATTTCCAGCCGAGTTAGGAAAAAATTCGCCGGAAATAAGAAACACGACTGAATTACGAAATATTAACTACCAAAACCGTTAATTTCTAATAATTTTACGCCACACTGGCTTCTAAATGCTTTCTGAAAGGGTAGTTTTTCAAAATTTTTTCGCCCTGCTTGGGCAGTGGCCCAACCAGGCCTCTTAAAAAATTTTAATCGCACTGCCAATAAATCTTGTGTGCACAACTGGAATGTACCTGTCCACTGAAATGCAATTTTTGGGCCAGCTACTCAAGTATTGGGTATTGGGGGTCTCAGGTCTTGGTATTGGGTATTGGGTATTGGGTTTTTCAGGTATTGTTCGCACTCTAATTTTGAGTACTGTTTGCGTACGGTGGAGGTGACGGCGCACAGCTTGTGATACTGTATGCGTTCTTTTGTAACATTCACTTCCTTGATCATTGTTTTGTTTTGGCATTCACCTGACTGGTTTGTGTTGTGTTTCATATAAAATTGTACTAAGTATTGTCTGTTGTCCAAGAACATGACAGAGCCAAAGAAGCTCAAAGATAAAACGCATTGGCTGAGCGACCCCCAAACGACCCCACACCCACCTGAAACCGAGTTTTGTTCCTGACCGCACCCACCAAAATCGCCGTGACCCCCCCCAAACCGGTAGGCCCACCCCCAAATTTTCGGATTTTGACTACCCGCAACTAGAGTGCGAACTGGAATTGGGTATTGGGTATTGGGTGTATTGGGGTGTTTTCGAGGTATTGGGTATTGGGGTTTTTGTCCCACAATACCCAATACTAATTGAACCTGTCAAAATGGAAAAACATCGATGTTTACCTGAAAAATTTATCTGGAAAAATCGAAAAGGTTTGACGATGATTACGCTTAGGAAGCTGTTTTTGCGTTAATCAACTAAAACTTTGAAGAATTTCTTATAGTGTCCCGCTTTTCTAAGTAGTACAGCAGTAATTAATTTCCATGTTCTTGTCTAAAATAAAAATTGTTCCATTTCTAACGATACAGAATGTGCCAGTACCGTACATCTACTGTACGTGCCAGGGGCGGGGGGGTGGGGAATTACACCCTTTCCAGCCAAGTTAGGAAAAGAATTCGTCGAAAATAAGAAACTCGATTGAACGACGCATTATTGAGTACTAAATTTCTGCCAAGTTTACATACAAAATGACTTTTAACCGCTTTCTCAAAAGCAGTGGCGTATCCAGGTCAGGTGGTATAATAGGTGCACCCCTTTGCGGTGGAGGTAGGAAGAGAAAGTCTTTTAAAAATAAGAGAAACTAATGAATTATGTACTAAAACTGTCTATTTTATGCTCAGAATGCCTTATAAATGCGTTTTTGAAGTTTAAATTTAAAAAAATTTTCTCGCCCTTGTCGGGCAGAAGCCCAACCAGGCCGCTTTAAAACTGCTAAAACTTGTAATTTCTCTTAATTTTATGTCAGGAATGCCTTTTAAACGCTTTTTAAAGGGTAATTTTGCTGAATTTTCTTACCGCGACCCAGCCAGGCACTTTCAAAATTTTACACCTTCGTCAAAGGCTAGTTTTTCAAAATTTTCTGGCCCTGGTTGGGCAGTGGCCCAATCAGGCCTTTACAAAATTTTAATCCCAGTGCAAAAGGTCCTGCCTGCATCATTGGAATGTACCTGTTCACTGAAATACAATTTTTGGCCCAGCCGTGCAAGTATTGGGTATTGGGTATTGGGGGTCTCAGGTATTGGTATTGGGGTATTGGGTTTTTCAGGTATTGTTCGCACTCTACCCCAACCCATTTTTCCGGCCCATGTATGGTCTGGCCTAAGTTGGGTTGGGGCAGACCACCCAGACCCCCCTGTTACGTGTTCTCCAACGCGGCAGGCTTGGTGCAATGGAGATCCAGTCGGTTCCCATTTACCTACTCGCTGTGACCACTTTCGGTGGCCTGAGTGAGGCTTTCCAGTCCAGTCAGACTGGTTTCGAACCCACTACAACCGCTAGGGATGCAGGGGCCGCCGTGACTCAGCGGCAGCCAGCTACCCACAGTGCCAATTACGCGACCACTATTCATTCATTCCTATGAATCAATGATTCATTCAGTGCGCTGTGCATGACAGGCCGTCAAAGCCATTTCTTGACTGAAACACATCAGTTATTCAATCCCTATTCCTTCTCACGTTCTCCATCCTGTTATTTTTGCATTTTCAGAGAAGTTTATGAAATCTTTGCCTGTGCCGCCGCTGCAAAGAATAAATGAACGTATCGGAGAAATTAAAAGGTGAACAATTTTGCCGGATTTAATTCCATTCGTGTGCAAGTTTTACACGTATGAATAAAACTAAACTAAACTAATCGGTTTGAAAGCAAATTCTGAAATAACATATAAGAAACGTTATTTTTTCACAGCCAACATGCACTATGTAATGTTAAGAAAAACGCAGAGGCATGTCAAATCTGAAGCAATTTACAAAAATTTTTTGGTGAAAGTAATTTTTTGTCCTGGAAATGGGTAAGTCTGCAGTGGCTTTGGAACTCTGAAAATAACGTGTGGCCTGTTCTTGGTTAAAACCAGAGTTTGGTTTGGTTTATTCAGACTGTCACATCTTGTGATTTCATAACCGGTTTTCTTTGCTGACTGTTTCTCTTAGAGATGGTGCCCCTACTACTTTTGTGCATTACTATTATTTTGAACTTCAATTTTGGCATGGGTGAAATCTGGTTTACCAGGATCGCTGAAAGATTTAAATATGGTGGTGGAGCTCTTGACTGGGTTCCTAGTCGTGGACCTGAAAAACGCATACGCCTCATAATAATTCAAGAAGGCAAACTATCAAACGATCTCTTGTCGAAATTAGGAACACTGCAAGGTTTGCTTCCATTCCCGATTTTGCGAAACCCTAAGCCGTTAGTTTCAGTTAATTCGACCGAATGTTTCCAACAGTGTGATGAAGAATATGAGCAAGCAATGTCTCAATTAGTTGAAGAAATTCCACTGCTCTACCCTTTTTTGTCAGAAACTATTTTAAACTCTACGAACCTGAATGGGTTGTGCACCAAAGTGCAACCACTGGTCAACGTTTGCTTAGCACGGTGTGGTCTCAAATATTCGTATCAATACCAAGCCTTGCCGCATATCTTTCTTTGCTCAGACATCAGAAACATTATCGCCGGGATGGAATCTTGTTCAAAACTAAACAAAATCAGCCAATGCACAAACAAATGCTCAGTTTCGCTGAACAGAAACGCCCAGCACAAAAGCTCAGCGGATCTAGACAGAGATTCCTGCTTGGCGTTCCACTGTATAAGAAATTGCACTGTGCGGTGTGCTAATCTGAACAGCCTAGTGGAAAGATACCAGAGTTTTCTGGCGGAAAAGTGGTTGTTTCTATACAAGGATCCAAGTCGTTTCCCAACCGAATGCCAACCATTCTTGCCATTCGCCTTTCAACCAAAAGATCAGAAGAAAGCTGAGCTCATTTGCAAACAGGACAAGAAAGCAGACACCACTTGCAAATGCACCTTTGGCGTTGGTCAAATGAACCTGGGGTGCATTAGAAATTGCTACTTGCCTTGTGTAACTGGTCAGCCAAAGTCAAACACAGACCCATTTCGGATAAAACGATACAGCTGCAACATCACTGACTGCAGCAAAGAAATAGGGGCTGCATTGTTCCGTGAAGATCTGGTGCTGTCCCAACTGTTGGACATAAGGCCAATTGATGATGACACGGTTGAGCTGAGACTGACAGACCTGGCAAAGCAACGGTTGTCTCTGCATTCAGGTGCACTGTTCAGCCTCGCTGCTGCTGCCGTTTACGCCAGGGGAAAGCTGGCTGCACTCACTTCTCAGATGCAGTGCTGGGCAAGGAAGGACAGACTAGCATCTGTGCAGAAGTTTTCAGTCGATGATAAGCAAGCCCGGACGTCTTTGCAAGCAATACTGCGACTGACACATGAGCAAGACTCCATATTTCTCTACTACAAACCACAAAATGCTCTCTTGCTTCGCTTTGAAGTGGCAAATCAATTGTTTAAGCTTGTTTTCTATTCTCCGAAAGTGTTGCAATTTTCCAATGGAGCACCGTGGCGCTTTGGTCAAAGTTTTATGCGCTTGGTTGCCAACATGTACAGCAAACAAATGGTCCAACTGATTGTTTGGTGGACTTGTCCTCGCCGATGGAGGGCACAACCTCGATTCTATGAACTGGTCTGTCTAGTGGTTAATGTTGACCGTTACAGTGTGGAGAACAGCAAGTACGGATGTGATGTTGACACAGAAACAGGCCAGACAATCGGCCTTTGCAATGATAGCACCTGGAACAGGTTTTACGATCTAGCTCAGTGGCGAATTGTAAAAAGTGTGTCTTGGCATAGCACAGAAACCATGATGGAGCTCAGATTGCAAGAATCTACATCATACAAGCATTTTAGGGTTTACTGCAGATTGAGAGCACACAACATCAACGGAGCCGGACCTTGGTCAAGCCTGCTTTTTGCAAAGTTAAAACCTCAGCCAAAGCTCTCATTTGGAACTTTCCTGCTGGAATCTAAAGAAGAGTGGGTTCTTTCCAGCTGTAATCTTTTCCCATAGCACATGCTCATTCTTTCAGCGATGCACAATGGTCATATGCAAGTTTTAACTTTCGCTCAAATCATCTCTTTCCAACCGTCTCAACCAAACGTATTGGGGCCGGCCGCCAGCTAGTGGGAATGCGCCACAATCAGACAAAATACTTGCCAATAGAGACGGAAATGGAACCAGTGGGTGTGTATGATTATCTGGGTGACAGATGGATTGCAGTCACTCGCCAAACATCTGACCATAGTCTTTGGTTGTCTGTAATCGAAATCGGTGAGAGAACGCAACCTGCTAGACCTATCCTGCAGCTTCCCACCAGTCCGAGCAACATGGTTCTTTTTCCACAATCATCTACACTTTTGATGACAACTGTTGAGAATTCAGTCATAAAACTGTATAAAGTACTGATTGCTTCTGAACGCCCATCAATCTCTGAGTTGAATTTGGCCGCTCTTAACTGCACTTCCTGCAATGGAATAGGCGAGCAGCTGGTCTCACCTGCTATTGCGCAAGCTCCAGGAGATATTTACGATGATTCGGAATGGATTGACCAGAAAGAAATGATTCTAGTACACAGTGAAAATGGAATCTGGAAGATTTCGGTTGGAGACAGATGTGAGTGTGAAATGGTGATTTCAGCATCGAAGTTCTCAATTCGGCCAAGCTCAATGGCAGCAGTCGTGGAATTGGACAAGGAGCAGCTTGTGATTGTTTCAGTTGTTGGCAACAGCACTGTAACAGTAGCACTTCCTCTTATGCCAAGAAGCTTAGACTTTATACGGAATCAGTTGACTCATTTACGTATCACTCGCCCAAATATTGCAGCTATGGAGGTGCTTGGAGACACGAATTTTAGACACTTGGAGTACTTGCCAGCTTATGCAGGTCAGATGGTCAAGCTTACCAAGTTTGTTGTGAACCGAATTTGGGTGAGCGACCAGGTGGAACGAGCTCCTCCAGCTGAGTGTCTCTTTCCAAATGTGTCTTTTACCAGCGTGATCATGCGCTCTGCAACCACAGCTGAACTGCTTATAGCCGCCAACTGGTCCAACACAGGCAAGTGCAAGAATATGTCTCGACCCAAGCTGACTTTTGAACTCAAATTCCGCCCACAGGCTGCGGCACTTGTGCATACCGCTGGTTTATGTCAAGGTAGCGCTTGTCCCTGCGGTCAGAATGGAGCTTGCAGACGATGGAGCTCCGGTGTTGTCAATGACAGACTTTCAACTGCAGCTACACTGATAAATTTACAGAACGCAAAAGACTACCTTTTACAGTTGTCAGCGCTGCCAGATCTCGGTAATTATGGTCCTATTTGGTTTGGTGAAAATGTGCAGCCCTGGACAACTGTGACCACTTTCTCCACTGACTATCAGGACCCGGATGTGAGGACACTAATTTGGGTGCTTTCCACTGTGATACCGCTGACAATGATTCTGGTTGCTTTGGTTGCTTTCTTCTTTTACTGGTACCAGAAAGAGTTCCACATTTATCGACAGTTGCAGCGACTGACTAGACAACAAATTGAGTTGCTGAATCCATTGGCTGAAGGCTACTTTTGTGTAGTCTACAGAGCCAAACTCAATCTCAAGGGCACTTACTGGGCTGGAATTTACTGGCCAACTAGCAAACAGCTTCAGATAGACGCTGTGATCAAACAACTAAAGCAGCAAAGAACACAAGAGGCACTAGCGTTAACAGATGAGGTTGCCTTTCGCAACGAGTACATGCTGCTAGCCAAGCTAAAGCACCGAAACATTGTGAAGCCACTGGGGATTTGTATGCATTCTCAACCCATCATGCTAGCTCTGGAGTACTTTAAAGAAGGGTCGCTCGAACAGCACCTGACCAAGCCTTCAACGCGTCAAAACCTCACTGCCTCTGACATGTACTCAATGGCATATGACGTGCTAGAAGGCTGTCTATATTTGGAGGAAATGCACATTATCCACCGCGACCTTGGAGTGAGAAACTGCTTAGTTCAGCCACGACAACACAGAGGGGGAGCTGATCTTGTAAAAGTCAGCGATTTTGGCATAGCTATGGACATAGGGCCGGGTGTAAAAGAAGCTCGAGCTGCGATTTCAACGTTCCCTAAGCTCTACACAGCACCAGAAGGATTCAACCAGCGGTGGTCTCACAAATGTGATGTCTTTTCATACGGGGTGTTGTTATGGGAAATTTGGAGCTGGGCAGCTAAACCTTACCAGAAATGCGCTTTTCACAATCCAGGTGATAGTGAATGTGCGGTTTCTCGACTTACCAGTGATCCAGAGGATTGGGTAGTAAGACAAGGAAAGACTCTGAAAGACTGGTGTCGACCCTGTGCTTCTAACTTCAATTTCTTTGATCCAACAGACAAGTTGGCCCAACTGATGGTGCATTGCTGGAAATACAAGCCCAACGATCGGTTCAGCTTTGCTGAAGTACAAACCTTTCTACACACTCAAGACAACAAGAGGGCTATCCGGCTTAGATCGTTGACACGTCAGGCAGAACCCCCTGCTCCACTTACTCAGACACCATCAAACTTGCAGTTTGCTGCTGCAGATGAGCAGTGGTCAGAGTTAGCGATGCCACAAGAATCAAGCACAGGTCTGCACTCTCAAAATGCACCCTTGCCTGGTTATTCTATGAACAGAAATACCTTGCCTCAACCTGTAGAAATGACAGTGTTCGATGGTGCTGGGGTAGCAACAGGAGTTTACTAACTTCACACACTGATTTGCATAATTCATGCTCTACTATTTCCGAATACAAATGTCGTTTCCGGTTAGAGGTGGAATAAATTACCATTAAATTAGCATACATATGTACAAACCCTGTCCCTGTTTTAATGGCTTGAATACAATTATCTAGCAGCAACTTTCAAGCCTGCAGAAACTTCTTGGCCAACTGGAACGATTGATTCCTTCGTATTAATTGTCATTGGGAACCGAGATCGTGCAGACATGTAAAGGGGGGTCCGAATCGGCCGGAATGGTGTGCGTTGGACGTCCCTATGACCCCAAAGTAAACCCCTAAAACAGTTCAGCCCAACTCCCTCTGGGTAGCCAGCCAGCAATGGCCATCGGCGGTTCTCTCCGATCCGGCCATTTTCCATAGTAAAACTCGAAAATACACCACACAAAAATGAATGTTTCTCCGGAAACCACATCGTGGTTGATTGAAATCGGCATGTCCAAAAACCACTAACATGTGCAGTTGGGTCATCCGCACAACAAAAAATCGATAATCGAACAAGTATCGATTATCGATTGATCACGTGATCGCAGTTGTAAATGGGCGTCGCCAATTAATTTGGCCTACCAGAAAGCCTCAGTTTAGTCATCCCATTTTCTTTTTTTAGCTACTTTAGTCAGATGCTGAAAACTGATAAAATCGTGATCAATCGATATTTCTGGATCGATTATTTTTGAAATAACAAAAATCGCCATAAATTTTATTGCAGATTCTGAAAGCTAATGATGTGAGCTTCCGAACGCTGCATAGCACGTGTCTGAGCGAAGTTCATTCAGAGTTTGATTATCGATTTTTCATGCAAGTAACGTCAACATACTAACAACCACGTCAAAACAACAAACTATGCTAAAAAGGAAAATTAACACAATTATAACAAGCAATTTTTTGTTAATTTCAGCTAAAGTCAGGCAACCACCATTTTTGACACGCAAAGTGGTGTGCTGGCGAGTTGCCATTGAATGACAGTAGGGTTTTCTGTCACGCTGATTTCAACCGTGACACTTACTATTGCCTAACCTTTTAGAAAATCTTTGTTATGACAGCTCAGAGCCTGTATTGTATGACGTTGTCAATGGTAAAATGAAGTAAGGCGATGTAGAATGTTGTAAACAAGACTATACAAGTAGTTATGACCTATGACCTATGGAGCCTGCGGCTTCAGTGATCTTCTTTACTAAGTCACTATTATTTCCATCAAATTCTCCTCTGATGTAAGAACGTAACAAATTCTTGATATCTGGGTTATTCCAGTTTACCGGCATTGTACAATAAAATACGAGCGCGAAAGTCAATGTTGTTTGTTTATTTGTTTATGAGTTCCACTGTCCTTTCGGACAGCTCAGGACACCCCTCGCTCTTTTCAGAGCCCTGCAATGGGGTAGCCCTGTCTACAAACAACCCTCCCCTTTGCTGCCAATAGGTGCAACGGCAGCGCCGGTTCGGTTCCCATTTACCTACTGGCCTTCACCGGCTTTCGGCGGTCTGGGTTGGGCTTTACGTCGACTACTTCCAGTCGCTTCGACCGGTTTCGAACCCACAAACAACCGCTCTCACGGATGCCGGGGCCGCCGTGACACAAGGGATAGCGTAAACTACCCGTGGCCAAGACGCGACGCCAAGTCAAAGCAACACAGAACGAGGAATTAACAACAAGGCTCGCTGGAGAGGAGTTAGGCTGCGTTTGCGAACGGTCAACCGAACTATAATACTTGCACGGATCCAAGCAAAAATTTGCATAGAACAGAACTGAAACGAGGGTTCAGAATCACTAAAGTAAACGTGCATTCGAAGTTTAAATAATGGATAGAGCTACTAGAAGCAGTGAACAGCATTCTGAGGGACTTAGCAGTGTTACTTAGCAGTGTTGTACTATTTAGTGTATTTCCAACAACAGAACCGAAAATTTACATTGTTCTATACTTTGGAAACCCGCAACCGCCGAGTTTCCAAGAGTTTCGATTTTTTAACAATGGCAGTTAGCAGGGAAAATTCAGGGAATTTCCTGTCGGGTCAGGGAAAAATTGGATAGCAGTAGAATCATCTCTCGCCCTGTCAGTGCTTTACACACCAACCTTTTGAAAATGGGACTTTTGACTTTCCACAACTACTACAACTTAAAGTGAAATTGAGATAATGTACGCCCAATGGCTTCAAATCGAAACTACATGTACCTTAAGAGTCGTTCTCTGGTCAGATCGAGTTTCAGTATTCAGACCCAAAATTGAAACTTTGGCCTAGAGCGCTGTAAGTTGGTGCACTAATACACATCGATAGGTTATGTAACCACCGCAAAGGATTTCCCGATTTGACGCTCCAGTCCCGAGATACAGCCGTCTGAAAATCGGCTTGCTTAACTATGCGACAAAAATTTCGAACTTGAATTTCTTTCCTGCTAAAAACAGTTGGGACCTAGAATTTGGGGATTTTACGTAACTTTTAGAGTACTTTAAGAATTTTGGGTCGGTTTTCGATTTTGACGAAAAAAATTTTTTTCGACCCCCTTCCCGCCCCCTAGCTCATCTGGAACCCCCCTATGTGGGTTTTTTTATTCCAGATTACTGTAGCGCCATTTGTTAGCTACAGATTGGTGCCAAGCACGATAGCCCACGGCCCGGGGTTTTTAAGTAAATTTACTTCAAATGGCTGAAAATCGCATTTTTTTCAAGTTTTACTATGGGACAAAATTTCGAACTTGAATTTCTTTCATGCTAAAAACAGTTGGGACCTAGAATTTGGGATTTTTACGTAAATTTTAGAGTACTTTAAGAATTTTTGGTCGGTTTTCGATTTTGACGAAAACATTTTTTTTCGACCCCCTTCCCGCCCCCTTGCTCGTCTGGAACCCCCCCCCTATGTGGGTTTTTTTATTTCAGATTACTGTAGCGCGATTTGTTAGCTACAGATTGGTTCCAAGCACGATAGTCCACGGCCCGGGGTTTTGAAGTAAATTGACTTCAAATGGCTGAAAATCGCATTTTTTTCAAGTTTTACTATGGGACAAAATTTCGAACTTGAATTTCTTTCCTGCAAAAAACAGTTCGGACCTAGAGTTTGGGGGTTTTACGTAACTTTTAGAGTACTTTAAGAATTTTGGGTCGGTTTTCGATTTTGACGAAAAAAATTTTTTTCGACCCCCGTCCCGCCCCCTAGCTCGTCTGCAACCCCCCCCCTATGTGGTTTTTTTATTTCAGAGTACTGTAGCGCAATTTGTTAGCTACAGATTGGTGCCAGGCACGATAGCCCACGGCCCGGGTTTTGGAGTAAATTGACTCCAAATAGCTGAAAATCGCATTTTTTCAGTTTTACTATGGGACAAATTTTGAAGTTGAATTTCGATTATCAGCTATTTGGAGTCAATTTACTCCAAAACCCCGGGCCGTGGGTCATCGTGCTTGGCACCAATCTGTAGCTAACAAATGGCGCTGAAATAAAAAAAACCCACATAGGGGGGTTCCAGACGAGCTAGGGGGCGGGAAGGGGGTAGAAAAAAATTTTTTTCGTCAAAATCGAAAACCGACCAAATATTCTTAAAGTACTCTAAAAGTTACCGTATAGTGCTGTTTATAGTACCCCCCTATTTATAGTACCCCAGGTACTATAAATGGCACTAAGTGCCGCTTATAGTACCCCGGGTACTATAAATGGAGATAGATTTTTATTCTGAAATGAGCTGTTATAAATACAAAATGTGCGAAAAACACAGTATTTTTGGTGGTAAATCTTGTTTGTATGAAGAAAAACAGTAGATAATGCAATCATACGAGGTTCTGATGCATGCACATAACCTATTTTTTACATCAAATCGGTAATTTGAGCAAATAACTTCACATACTATTGTTAGTTTCTTATAGAGCAGATTTCATAGGTGCCATATATAGTACCCGGGTACTATAAATGGATTCAATTTTATTTTCACAAAACCCTAAGTGCCATATATAGTACCCGGGTACTATAAACAGCACTATACGGTACGTAAAACCCCCAAATTCTAGGTCCCAACTGTTTTTAGCAGGAAAGAAATTCAAGTTCGAAATTTTGTCCCATAGTAAAATTGGAAAAAAATGCGATTTCCAGCCATTTGAAGTCAATTTACTGCAAAACCCCGGGCCGTGGGCTATCGTGCCTGGCACCAATCTGTAGCTAACAAATGGCGCTACAGTAATCTGAAATAAAAAAACCTACATGGGGGGGTTCCAGACGAGCTAGGGGGGCGTGAAGGGGCTCGAAAAAAATTTTTTTCGTCAAAATCGAAAACCGCCCCAAAATTCTTAAAGTACTCTAAAAGTTACGTAAACTCCCCAAATTCTAGGTCCCAACTGTTTTTAGCAGGAAAGAAATTCAAGTTCGAAACTTTTGTCCCATAGTTAAGCGAGCCGATTTTCAGACGGCTGTATCTCGGGACTGGAGCGTCAAATCGGGAAATCCTTTGCGGTGGTTACATAACCTATCGATATGTATTAGTGTACCAACTTACAGCTCTGTAGGCCAAAGTTTCAATTTTGGGTCTGAATAGGGCAAAGGGCCAAAACTCGATCAGTTCAGAGACTGACTCTTAAAACAATTAAAAATATTGCCACTTCAGTGATTTCTGCACCTTAAAAAATTATGTAATTAAGTCGCCAACCCCCTCCCCTACCAAAATGATTAGTAGTCATTTGGTGAACCTCCCGCCCCCATGACATTACATAATTTTAATACACGCCCCCAAAGATTCGGTGTTAGTTAGAGCAGGTTTCTGGTCATTATGTGTAGTTGTTTTTTCTGTGATGCTTGCATATTATTAGCTTCTTTCTGTTAGTCTGCCCATGATGTGAGCTTTCGAACGCTGGATAGCATGTGTCTCAGCTAACTCGGCCCTCTGAGAAACGCCCATTTCTGTTAGGGGTGTTTTCGAGTTTTACTATGGAAAATGGGCCCATCAGAGAGAACCATGGATGGCCATTGCTGGCTACCCAGAGGGAGTTGGGCGGAACTGTATTAGGCTTTTACTTTGGGCCCATCATAGTGATGTCCAACGCACGCCATGCCGGCCGATTCCGCCGACCCCCACTTAACATGTCTGCCTGATGGCTGCCTGATTTAGGTTGGCAATGACAATGAGGCCCTCGCATGACAGGACCGAATGTTATGAGTTTTCGTGCTGGGACCCTAACCGGGAAGACTTGTTATCGGTAAGAAGTGCGCCAAATTCAAATCACTCAAGTACTGGCACCTTCTACTGAACCTAAATCGTCTTCAGCCTCCAGGCCACCTCTGCCATTTGCTCCCTTCCAGATCGTACCAGAACCACTTCGATCATCCAGCCCGCCACTCACGATTCGCACGTCATCGATCTTCGCCGAAGTACTATCCCGAGAATCGGCCGATTTGGAGTGGAAGAAGGTGAAGCTGCCGATTTTCCTTCATCTTACCATTGTTTTAAGTCTTCTAGCTTCCATACTGCTTCGATATGCTTCTCCTTCCAGGCACACCACTTCCATCCACTTCAAATCGCCCCGCCGAAGTACTATCTCGAGAATCGGCCGATTCGGAGTGGAAGAAGGTGAAGCTGCCGATTTTCCTTCATCTTACCATTGTTTTAAGTTTTCTAGCTTCCATACTGCTTCGATATGCTTCTCCTTCCAGGCACACCACTTCCATCCACTTCAAATCGCCCCGCCGAAGTACTATCCCGAGAATCGGCCGATTTGGAGTGGAAGAAGGTGAAGCTGCCGATTTTCCTTCATCTTACCATTGTTTTAAGTCTTCTAGCTTCCATACTGCTTCGATATGCTTCTCCTTCCAGGCACACCACTTCCATCCACTTCAAATCGCCCCGCCGAAGTACTATCCCGAGAATCGGCCGATTTGGAGTGGAAGAAGGTGAAGCTGCCGATTTTCCTTCATCGTACCATTGTTTTAAGACTTGTAGCTTCTGTACTGCTTCGATATGCTTCTCCTTCCAGGCACACCACTTCCATCCACTTCAAATCGCCCCGCCGAAGTACTATCCCGAGAATCGGCCGATTTGGAGTGGAAGAAGGTGAAGCTGCCGATTTTCCTTCATCGTACCATTGTTTTAAGACTTGTAGCTTCTGTACTCTCATATCCAGACTTTTCTTTAAGATACTTTTAATTTAACTATAAAAACGCCTATGTTAGGAAACAGTGTTACAATGTTATAAAAATTTGCATCAGATATGCTTACTGCAGCATCCTATCCAATCGGGACCATCATATTCAGACTTAGCTAAACGAGAGCTTTTGATTGAGTACCTACATGCCAATGTTACGATGCAGCGTTAAAAAGTTAGAAAATTTGCATAAAAAATTTGCATATTCAAAATGACAATATGCAAATTTTTGCATATTTTAACGCTGCGTCGTAACATAGGCATGTAGGTACTCAATCAAAAGCTCTCGTTTAGCTAAGTCCGAATATGATGGTCCCGATTGGATAGGATGCTGCAGTAAGCATATTTGATGCAAATTTTATAACTTTTTAACGCTGCCACCTAACATTGGTGTTATTGTACGTAAACGAAAGTTCTCCCTTAACCAAGATGGATTATGATGGTCCCGACTGGATCGGATGCTGTAATATGCAAATTTTATGGAACTTTTCTAACTTTTTAACGCTGCCTCCAAACATTGGCGTTATTAATAACGCCAATGTTAGGAAGGAGCGTTAAAAAGTTACAAAATTTGCATCAAATATGCTTACTGCAGCATCCGATCCAATCGGGACCATTATATTCAATTTTGGCTAAAGGAGAGCTTTCGTTTAAGTACAATAACGCCAAAGTTAGGAGGCAGCGTTAAAAAGTTAGAAAATTTGTATCAAATATGCTTAATACAGCATCCGATCCAATCGGGACCATCATATTCAGACTTAGCTAAACGAGAGCTTTTCATAGAGTACCTACATGCCTATGTTACGACGCAGCGTTAAAATATGCAAAAATTTGCATATTGTCATTTTGAATATGCAAATTTTTTATGCAAATTTTCTAACTTTTTAACGCTGCGTCGTAACATAGGCATGTAGGTACTCAATCAAAAGCTCTCGTTTAGCTAAGTCTGAATATGATGGTCCCGATTGGATAGGATGCTGCAGTAAGCATATCTGATGCAAATTTTTATAACTTTGTAACACTGTTTCCTAACATAAGCGTTTTTATAGTTAAATTAAAAGTATCTTAAAGAAAAGTCTGGACATGAGAGTACAGAAGCTACAAGTCTTAAAACAATGGTACGATGAAGGAAAATCGGCAGCTTCACCTTCTTCCACTCCAAATCGGCCGATTCTCGGGACAGTACTTCGGCGGGGCGATTTGAAGTGGATGGAAGTGGTGTGTCTGGAAGGAGAGAGCATATCGAAGCAGTATGGAAGCTAGAAGACTTAAAACAATGGTAAGATGAAGGAAAATCGGCAGCTTCACCTTCTTCCACTCCGAATCGGCCGATTCTCGGGATAGTACTTCGGCGGGGCGATTTGAAGTGGATGGAAGTGGTGTGTCTGGAAGGAGAGAGCATATCGAAGCAGTATGGAAGCTAGAAGACTTAAAACAATGGTAAGATGAAGGAAAATCGGCAGCTTCACCTTCTTCCACTCTGAATCGGCCGATTCTCGGGATAGTACTTCGGCGGGGCGATTTGAAGTGGATGGAAGTGGTGTGTCTGGAAGGAGAGAGCATATCGAAGTAGTATGGAAGCTAGAAGACTTAAAACAATGGTAAGATGAAGGAAAATCGGCAGCTTCACCTTCTTCCACTCCAAATCGGCCGATTCTCGGGATAGTACTTCGGCGAAGATGGATGAGATGCGAATCGTGAGTGGCGGGCTGGATGATCGAAGTGGTTCTGGTACGATCTGGAAGGCAGCAAATGGCAGAGGTGGCCTGGAGGCTGAAGATGATTTAGGTTCAGTAGAAGGTGCCAGTACTTGAGTGATTTGAATTTGGCGCACTTCTTACCGATAACAAGTCTTCACAGTTAGGGTCCCACCACGAAAACTTATAACATTCGGTCCTGTCATGCGAGGGCCTCATTAACAACAACCCTCCCCTTTTGCTGTCAGTGGGTGCTAGACAGCGCCGGCTTGGTCCCCATATATCTACTTGCCATTGCTGACTTTCGACGGCCTTGGTTGGGATTTGTGTCAACTACTTCCCATCGCCTTGACAGGTTTCGAACCCACAAACACACCGCTTCCACGGGTGCCGGGGGGCCACTGTGACACACGGGATTATTTACGCTGTTTTCTTTTTAAATTGTAAAGAAGCCGATTTTCCAAGTGCTTTTCCACCAAAACGCGCAATTTGTTAATGCAAGCTGAAATAGACCGGTTCTCTGATCGATCTAAGCAAATTCACCACTCCAAGAGATCGGCGCCCAACTGGGGTCGCTGCTGTTGCGAACGGTGCGTAACGGTGCGAACGGTGCGTAAACTACTAACTGCCTTTAACAATGCCGGGCGGGCACAAATCGCCTCCCCAAGCAGTTGGAAAGTTGGAAAATGGAAAATACAAAAATGGAAAATGCTTCCCAACAATTTGGAAATTAGGAAAACATGCACAAGAACAACCAACATCAGCAGCTGCAAAAAAATTGCATATCAGTAACGCGGGCAATTCGGCAACGGTATGAGGTCCTGCCATCACAATAGACTCATACGTCTTTCCAAAAGTTCCACAACGGAAGAATGGCTATGATTGCGAAATTTTCGTCTGTGCTTTTGCTGCGTTCATGTCATCTGATTGTCGGATTTTAGCTGCACAAGTGCCTATTGTAACAGCAGTTGAGCACTTACAAGCACTATGCATGCACATACAGTACAGATAAAAAAAATGTCCCATCGCTTTTTCGGCCTTCACTCAAACGTTTCGTTCTCAGTCACTTCTTTACCGATTTGGCTCAAATTTTCAGCAAAAATTAACAACATAGTTGGCTAAATATTCTGCAAGTTTAGTGCCAAAATTCCGACTCATACTGGTTTTATGACCCGAAAACTAGGAATGAGGGTGGTCCACGCAAATTTATTTTTTTTCGTTAATACAAGGAGTACAGTCCTGAAACTTGCAGGAATGATTGGTGTTGCTATTGGGCATAACATACTAAGCGGGCAGCCCTGTAGCTTAAAGGGCACTAAAATGGGGGAATTTCAAAAACATGAGGAAATATGACTTTTCTTCGTAAAACCGGCAAAATGACGATTCTAAAGATTTTCAATTTTCAAAAAACGCTGCAGGGATAGTTACTATGGTGTGGAACAGAGCTTAAATATCAGGTTCATTTATTTGTCGAACTTCCTGCTACAATCTATGTTGATTAACAACAGATTCAGTGCTTTGATTCTAGAAGGTGCAGATTTCTTAACTATGGGATTTTCACTCATGTTCTTGAAATTCCCCCATTTTAGTGCCCCTTGAGCTACAGGGCTGCCCGCTTAGTATGTTATGCCCAATAGCAACACCAATCATTCCTGCAAGTTTCAGGACTGTACTCCTTGTATTACCGAAAAAATTAAATTTGCGTGGACCACCCTCATTCCTAGTTTTCGGGTCATAAAACCAGTATGAGTCGGAATTTTGGCACCACACTTGCAGAATATTTAGCCAACCATGTTGTTAATTTTTGCTGAAAATTTGAGCCAAATCGGTAAAGAAATGACTGAGAACGAAAGGTTTGAGTGAAGGCCGAAAAAGTGATGGGACATTTTTTTTTATCTATACTGTATATCACATATATCGTAAACTTCACTTACAGGCACTGGAGGCAGCTTTGTGCCTACCTATCTTTCTCTGCACAAGACCTTTTGTCCTTTTGGTCATCACTGTGACTACGCACTGGCGCTACCTGCAATTTAGAAATCGACTTCTGAGATCTATGCTCAAAGAAAAATAACCCTATTTACAGTCATAAACGCGACTCCAAATCTATTTTAGCTTAGATTTAGATTTATTGTCACCAAAAGGCAGTAATGACAGACAGGTAGATAAATGGGATGGACTTTTTTATATTTCGACAATTTTGCGACAAGCAGTCGTTTCCAGCATGAGCTGTTGCGTTCATTTTACTTATTTCCCCTTCCTTATGGTGTAACTTGCGATTTTCCAACTTTCCTACTTTCGGGGGTGGCGATTTGTGACATTGGAATACATACCCGCAAAACTAAATAGGTACCACCGTGCACCGTACGTCCTCACCGTTTCCGTTTTTCTGGGGAGGCGAGGCGATTTGTATACGCGCCCTTTTGTGGAGGCAATTTGTGCCCGAACGGTTGTTGTTGTTTCCTTATCGTTCGTTCTTCCAATTGAACTTAAGCGATAGAAGAAATGGAGACACCAGAAATAGAATTGCCGGAAGCCAGACGTAAACTAGTAGAAGCTCTCGGCAAAACCAGTTCTGAGTGAGATATTATTATTATGTACCTATTATTTATTTATTCCTTTTTTCTTGCTCTTCTTCTTCTACAGTCAGGGAAATAACAACATATATGGTATCAGTACACATATATGGAAACGGTGCCATATATGGTACCGGTACACCTTCAAGTGGTACCATATATAGTACCACTTCCTTATATGGTACTGGTACCATATATGGTACCGGTACCATATATGGTACCCCTTCGATCGAGGCCTCAGGTGGTACCATATATGGTACCGGTACCCTATATGGAAACGGAACCATATATGGAACCGGTACCATATATTGTAACATTTAGCTTATATTGTACCCCTTCGATCACATCATAAGTGGTACCATATATGGTACCGGTACCATATATGGTACCCTTTCGATCGAGGCCTCAGGTGGTACCATATATGGTACCGGTACCATATATGGAAACGGTACCATATATGGAAACGGTACCATATATGGTACCCTTTCGATCGAGGCCTCAGGTGGTACCATATATGGTACCCTTTCGATCGAGGCCTCAGGCATACATGTAACAGGGGGGGGGGGGGGGGTCTGCCCCCAACCCGACTTAGGCCAGACCCCCCCAGATAGGGACCCCCCTCGAGACCGAGACGATTTTTCCGACCCTCCCCCCCCCGATTTTTCTGGCAAGCAATTTTTGAGCAAATTTTTGCGATTTTTTGCAATTTCAGACACAAAAATTACCAAAATCGCCGGTAAAACAGCACTTTTTAGCTGTATTTCAGCCCATATTAGCGATTTTTGGCCCAAAAATTGCGATTTTTTTCCATTTTTGAGCGTTCCAAAATTTTGGCTCAGACCCCCCCCCCGGCCGGCGCCAGACCCCGCAACTCCCCCTCCCCCGTTCGGCTGATGACTTGTTACATGTATGGCCAGAGGTGGTTCCATATGGTACCACCTGAGGCCTCGATCGAAAGGGTACCATATATTGAAACGGAGTTGAGAGTCTTTACTAGTAGTTCTTGGATACAACACAACAACACACACACTCTCGGACGCACGCACACAACTACTCGGTAGCACGATAGTACAAACACACACACAAAACTACCAAATTCTTCATCACTCCCCTTTCAACGAGTGTCGACTGGCCGCCGCTGTGCCTGACAATCGGGTTACACCACGATGGAAATAAGTAAAATGAACACTAACAGCTCATGCTGGAAACGACTGTCACCAATTATCGAAATATAAAAAAGTCCATCCCATTTATCTACCTGTCTGTCATTACTGCCTTTTGGTGACAATAATCCACAAATCTAAGCTAAAATAGATTTGGAGTCGCGTTTATGACTGTAAATAGGGTTATTTTTCTTTGAGCATAGATCTCAGAAGTCGATTTCTAAATTGCAGGTAGCGCCAGTGCGTAGTCACAGTGATGACCAAAAGGACAAAAGGTCTTGTGCAAGAAAGAAAAGATAGGCACAAAGCTGCCTCAATGCCTGTAAGTGAAAGTTTGATATATGTATGTCCTACAGCATAGATAAAAAAAAATGTCCCATCGCTTTTTCGGCCTTCACTCAAACCTTTCGTTCTCAGTCATTTCTTTTACCGATTTGGCTCAAATTTTCAGCAAAAATTAACAACATGGTTGGCTAAATATTCTGCAAGTGTAGTGCCAAAATTCCGACTCATACTTGGTTTATGACCCGAAAACTAGAATGAGGGTGGTCCACGCAAATTTAATTTTTTTTCAGTAATAGCAAGGAGTACAGTCCTGAAACTTGCAGAATGATTGGTGTTGCTATTGGGCATAACATACTAAGCGGGCAGCCCTGTAGCTCAAAGGGCACTAAAATGGGGGAATTTCAAGAACATGAGTGAAAATCCCATAGCTAAGAAATCTGCACCTTCTAGAATCAAAGCACTGAATCTGTTGTTAATCAACATAGATTGTAGCAGGAAGTTCGACAAATAAATGAACCTGATATTTAAGCTCTGTTCCACACCATAGTAACTATCCCTGCAGCGTTTTTTGAAAATTGAAAATCTTTAGAATCGTCATTTTGCCGGTTTTACGAAGAAAAGTAATATTTCGTCATGTTTTTGAAATTCCCCCATTTTAGTGCCCTTTGAGCTACAGGGCTGCCCGCTTAGTATGTTATGCCCAATAGCAACACCAATCATTCCTGCAAGTTTCAGGCCTGTACCCCTTGTATTACCGAAAAAAAAAATAAATTTGGACCACCCTCATTCCTAGTTTTCGGGTCATAAACCAGTATGAGTCGGAATTTTGGCACTAAACTTGCAGAATATTTAGCCAACCATGTTGTTAATTTTTGCTAGAAATTTAGCCAAATCGGTAAAGAAGTGACTGAGAACGAAACGTTTGAGTGAAGGCCGAAAAAGCGATGGGACATTTTTTTTATCTATACTGTTAGTAGGTATGTGCATGCATAGTGCTTGTAAGTGCTCAACTGCTGTTACAATAGGCACTTGTGCAGCTAAAATCCGACAATCAGATGAGATGAACGCAGCAAAAGCACAGACGAAAATTCCGCAATCATAGCCATTCTTCCGTTGTGGAACTTTTGGAAAGACGTATGAGTCTATTGTGATGGCGGGACCTCATACCGTTGCCGAATTGCCCGCGTTACTGATATGCAATTTTTTTGCAGCTGCTGATGTTGGTTGTTCTTGTGCATGTTTTCCTAATTTCCAAATTGTTGGGAAGCATTTTCCATTTTTGTATTTTCCATTTTCCAACTTTCCAACTGCTGGGGAGGCGATTTGTGCCCGCCCGGCATTGTTAAAGGCAGTTATTAGTTTACGCACCGTTCGCACCGTTACGCACCGCCTGCAGCGGCGACCCCAGTTGGGCGCCGATTAAGTAATTTGCTTGATCGATCAGAGAACCGGTCGCCTGGCTTGCATTAACAAATTGCACGTTTTGGTGGAAAAGTACTTAGGAAAATCGGCTTCTTTACAATTTAAAGAAAACAGCGTAATAATCCCGTGTGTCACAGTGGCCCCCCGGCACCCGTGGAAGCGGTGTGCAGTGGGTTCGAAACCTGTCAAGGCGATGGGAAGTAGTTGACGTCAACAAGGCCGTCGAAAGTCAACAATGGCAAGTAGATATATGGGGACCAAGCCGGCGCTATGTACCCACTGACAGCAAAGGGGAGGGTTGTTGTTAATGAGGCCCTCGCATGACAGGACCGAATGTTATAAGTTTTCGCTGGTGGGACCCTAACTGCTCGAGACTTGTTATCGGTAAGAAGTGCGCCAAATTCAAATCACTCAAATTCTGGCACCTTCCACTGAACCTAAATCATCTTCAGCCTCCAGACCACCTCTGCCATTTGCTGCCTTCCAGATCGTACCAGAACTCCTTCGATCATCCAGCCCGCCACTCACGATTCGCATCTCATCCATCTTCGCCGAAGTACTATCCCGAGAATCGAGCCGATTTGGAGTGGAAGAAGGTGAAGCTGCCGATTTTCCTTCATCTTACCATTGTTTTAAGTCTTCTCGCTTCCATACTACTTCGATATGCTCTCTCCTTCCAGATACACTACTTCCATCCACTTCAAATCGCCCCGCCGAAGTACTATCCCGAGAGTCGGCCGATTCAGAGTGGAAGAAGGTGAAGCTGCCGATTTTCCTTCATCTTGCCATTGTTTTAAGTCTTCTAGCTTCCATACTGCTTCGATATGCTCTCTCCTTCCTGACCCACCACTTCCATCCACTTCAGATCGTTCCGCCGAAGTGCACTATCCCGAGAATCGGCCGATTCGGAAGTGGAAGAAGGTAAAGAGCGCTGCCGATTTTCCAACATAGTACCGTTGTTTTAAGTCTTCTAGCTTCCATACTGCTTCGATAACCTCTCTCCTTTTGGAGACACACCACTTCCATCTAAGCTGAAAATCGCCCCGCCGAAGTACTGTCCCGAGAATCGGCCGATTTGGAGTGGAAGAAGGTGAAGCTGCCGATTTTCCTTCTCGTACCATTGTTTTAAGACTTGTAGCTTCTGTACTCTCATGCATGAACTTTTCTTTTGAATACTTCCTTTTTAACTATAAAAACGCTTATGTTGAAACAGTGTTACAAAGTTATAAAAATTTGCCATCAGATATGTACACTGCACACAGCATCCTATCCAATCGGGACCATCATATTCGAGATTAAAGCTAAACGAGAGCTTTTGATTGAGTACCTACATGCCTATGTTGACGCAGCGTTAAAAAGTTAGAAAATTTGCATAAAAAATTTGCATATTCAAAACTGAAAATATGCAAATTTTTTGCATATTTTAACACTGCATCGTAACATAGGCATGTAAATCACTCTATAAAAAGCTCTCATTTTTGTAAGTCTGAATATGATGGTCCTGATTGGATCGGATGCTGTACAGCATATTTGATACAAATTTTCTAACTTTTAAGTTGCCCAACTTTGGTGTTATTTTTCACTTAAACGAAAGTTTCTCAAAATTGGCATCGGATGCTGCAGTGCTATTATTTGATGCAAATTTTGTAACTTTTTAACGCTCCTTCCTAACATTGGCGTTATTAATAACGCCAATGTTTGGAGGCAAGTTAAAAGTTAGAAAAGTTCCATAAAATTTGCATATTACAGCATCCGATCCAGTCGGGACCACCGAAAATCTCATCTTGGTTATGCGAGAACTTTCGTTTACATGCAATAACACCAATGTTAGGTGGTAGCGTTAAAAAGCGATAAAATTTTCATCTGGTACGTTTACTGCAGCATCTCACTGTGGAATCAAGAACTAACATATTCTCGGACTTTTAGCGTCTTAGAGCTTTTGATTGAGTACCTACATGCCTATGTTACCAATTTTAAAGTGTTAAAATTATGCAAAATTTGCATATTGACATTGGTAAGATCCAAAATTTTTTATGCAAATTTTCAAACTTTTTAACGCTGCGTCGTAACATAGGCATGTAGGTACTCAATCAAAAGCTCTCGTTTAGCTAAGTCTGAATATCATGGTCGCGATTGGATAGGATGCTGCAGTAAGCATATCTGATGCAAATTTTTATAACTTTGTAACACTGCTTCCTAACATAGGCGTTTTTATAGTTAAATTAAAAGTATCTTAAAGAAAAGTCTGGATTTGAGAGTACAGAAGCTACAAGTCTTAAAACAATGGTACGATGAAGGAAAATCGGCAGCTTCACTTCCTTCTTCCACTCCAAATCGGCCGCACACGTTCTCGACAGTATTTCGGCGGGGCGATTTTAGAAGTGGATGGAAGTGCCTGAAAGGAGAGAGCATATCGAAGCAGTATGGAAGGAAGACTTAAAACAATGGTAAGATGAAGGAAAATCGGCAGCTTTCACCTTCTTCCACTCCAAATCGCCGATTCGGGACAGTACTTCGGCGCTGACGGAAGTGATGAAGTGGTTTGCCTTAAAGGAGAGAGTATATCGAGCAGTATGGAAGCTAGAAGACTTAAAACAATGGTAAGATGAAGGAAAATCGGCAGTTTACCTTCTTCCACTCTGAATCGGCCGATTCTCGGGATAGTACTTCGGCGGGGCGATTTGAAGTGGATGGAAGTGGTGTGCCTGGAAGGAGAGAGCATATCGAAGCAGTATGGAAGCTAGAAGACTGGAAACAATGGTAAGATGAAGGAAAATCGGCAGCTTCACCTTCTTCCTCGAATCGGCTGATCTCTCGGGACTACTTCGGCGGGGCGATTTGGGGAAGTGGATGGAAGTGGTGTGCCTGGAAGGAGAAGCATATCGAAGCAGTATGGAAGCTAGAGGACTTAAAACAATGGTAAGCAGATGAAGGAAGGCCGGCGCTTCACCTTTCTTCCCTCCAAATCCGATTCTCGGGATAGTACTTCGGCGAAGATCGATGACGTGCGAATCGTGAGTGGCGGCTGGATGATCGAAGTACAGTACGATCTGGAAGGGAGCAAATGGCAGAGGTGGCCTGGAGGCTGAAGACGATTTAGGTTCAGTAGAAGGTGCCAGTACTTGAGTGATTTGAATTTGGCGCACTTCTTACCGATAACAAGTCTTCCCGGTTAAGTCCCAGCGCGAAAACTCATAACATTCGGTCACATGTGAGGCCTCATTGTCATTGCTTAACCTAAATCAGGCAGCCATCGGGCAGACATGTTGCAGTGGGGGTCGACGGAATCGGCCGGCATGGCGTGCGTTGGATATCCGTATGGCCTCCAAGTAAACCCTAATACTGTTCCTGCCCAACACCCTCTGGGTAGCCAGCAATGGCCATCCATGGTTCTCTCTGATGGGCCCATTTTCCATGAGCAAAACTCGGAAAACACCCCCAACAGAAATGGGCGTTTCTGCAGAGGGCCGAGTTAGCTGAGACACATGCTATCCAGCGTTCGAAAGCTCACATCATGGGCAGACTTGAACAGAAAGAAATTCTAAATACATATGCAAGATAACTGCAATGAGAAAACAACCACACAAAATGACCAGAAACCTGCTCTAACTAACACCGAATCTTTAGTGGCCAGTATTAAAATTATGTAATGTCATGGTGGCGGGAGGTTCACCAAATGACTACTAATCATTTTGGTAGGGGAGGGGGTTGGCGACTTAATTACATAATTTTTTAAGGTGCAGAAATCACTGAAGTGGCAATATTTTTAATTGTTTTTAAGAGTCTGTCTCTGAACTGATCGAGTTTTTCTTTGCCCTTATTCAGACTCCAAATTGAAACTTTGGCCTACAGAGCTGTAGTTGGTACACTCACTAATACATATCGATAGGATTATGTAACCACCGCAAAGGATTTCCCGATTTGACTGCTCTTGTCCCAGAGATACAGCCGTCTGAAAATCGGCTCGCTTAACTATGGGACAAAATTTTCGGAAGCAGTTGAAATTTCTTTCCTGCTAAAAAGCTGTTGGGACCTAGAATTTTGAAGTTACAGTAACTTTTTTTAGAGTACTTTAAGAATTTTTTGGGGCGGTTTTCAATTTTGACGAAAAAAATTTTTTTCGACACCTACGACGCCCCCCTAGCTCGTCGGGAACCCCCCCTATCGTAGGTTTTTTTTAATTTTCAGAGTACTGTAGCGCCATATTTGTGTTAGCTACAGATTGGTGTAGGCACGTTAGCCCACGGCCCGGGGGTTTTGCAGTAAATTGACTTCAACTGGCTGAAAATCGCATTTTTTCGACACCTTGTATGGGACAAAATTTCGAACTTAAATTTTTTTCGTGCTAAAGCAGTTGGGGACCCAGAATTTTGGGGGGTTTTAGGTACCGTATAGTGCTGTTTACAGTACCGGGTACTGTATGGCACTTGGGGTTTTGTGAAAATAAAATTGAATCTATTTAAACATTTTAGGTACTATATATGGCACCTAAAAAAAATAAAAAAAACAAAAAAAAAAAAAAACCAAATAAAAAAAAAAAAAAAAAACGATAACTTTTAGAGCAATTTTAAGAATATTTGGTCGGTTTTCGATTTTGACGAAAAAATTTTTTTCTACCCCCTTCCCGCCCCCTGGCTCGTCTGAAACCCCTCATGTGGGTCTTTTTATTTGAACGCCATTTGTTAGCTAGCAATTGGTGCGAATTTGCAACCACATAGGGGGGGGGGTTGCAGACGAGCAAAGACGGGGGCGGGAATGAAAGGGTATAAATATGTTTTCGTCAAAATCGAAAACCGACCAAAAATCTTAACAGCAACTCTAAAATTTTCCATGTAAAAATCCCAAATTCTAGGTCCCCAACTGTTTTTAGTATTAAAGAAATTCAAGTTCGAAATTTTGTCCCATAGTAAAACTGAGAAAAAATGCGATTTTCAGCCATTTGAAGTCAATTTACTTCAAAACCCGGAGCCGTGGACAATCGTGCCTGGAATCAATTTGCAGCTAACAAATCGCGTAGTAACCTGAAATAAAAAACTCCACATAGGGGGCTTTTGGACGGAGCAAAGGGTGCGGGTTGTGAGTCGAAAAAAATGTTTCGTCAAAATCGAACCGACCAAAAACTTTTTAAAGTACTCGAAAATTTACGCAAAAATCTGAAATTCTAGGTCTAACTATTTTTTGTATGAAAGAAATTCAAGTTTGCGAATTTTGTAACCTATAGTAAAACTTGAAAAAAATGCGGAATTTTCAGCCATTTGAAGTCCAGTTACTTCAAAACCCCGGGCCGTGGACTATCGTGCTTAGAACCAATCTGTAGCTAACAAATCGCGCTACAGTAATCTGAAATAAAAAAAAACCCACATAGGGGGGGGGGGGTCCAGACGAGCAAGGGGGCGTGGGAGGGGGTCGAAAATATGTTTTCGTCAAAATCGAAAATCGACCAAAATTCTTAAAGTACTCTAAAATTTACGTAAAAATCCCCCAAATTCTAGGTCCCAAACTGTTTTTAGCAGGAAAGAAATTCAAGTTCGAAATTTTTGTCACCATAGTTAAGCAAGCCGATTTTCAGACGGCTGCATCTCGGGACTGGAGCGTCAAATCGGAAATCCTTTGCGGTGGTGGCATAACCTATCGATATGTATTAGTGTACTAACTTACAGCGCTCTAGGCTAAAGTTTCAATTTTGGAGTCTGAATGCACCGAAACTCGGTCTGACCAGAGAACGACTCTTAAGGTACATGTAGTTTCGATTTGAAGCCATTGGGCGTACATTATTTCTTCATAAGTTGTTTTTAGATTGTGGAAGTAAAAAGTCCCAATTCAAAATTGTTGGTATGTATAACATCGATAGAGCGCGAGATGATCATACTGCAATCAACTTTTCCCCGTTTTGCTAGCAAAACTGTAAATTCTGAATGATAGTTCCCTAAATTTTTTTTAAATTATGTGACTTTTCGACGACTCTCTGATTTTTCATAAATGTCCCGCGAACTGGTTATAAATTCGTAAAGGTGATGGCCGGCAAGTCCACTCGGGCTTTCGGATTGTAACATCGGATTATCCGTTAAGGATGAAGGCCCTGGCTTTGTGGTTTTGCTGGCCTCCCTATTGGGGCTGGGGGGTGCATTTGTTGTTCATTCTGTTTTTTATGGTTTTGGATGCCGGGGAATTCGCTATTTGGTTGGTCTGGGACTCCCTTGCGGGGTGATTGTGGGTTTTTTGGTTTGTTGGGTGTTGGGGTTTGGGGGGAAGTTCTGAGTATCCTAGACTGGTTTTATGATTTCTAACGCTTTAGGCTTTCTTCGTCTTCTTTTCAGACCAGAAATACACGTGTTACATAGATATAAACTACGACAGAGGTGGGTAAGTGCTGTCGACTGGCTCATCCAATAACCCCTAAATGTAAATTTTCGCAGTGTAGTTTGCTTTTTTGTTCTATTATGCCAAATTTGGTCTTTTCTGTTGTTTTTCTCTTTCCAGTTTTGAGTCGATCCAACTTTTTTTATATTATGGAGTCTAGATTAAATCGGTCCATTTTTGGCTAAAAATGACATAAATTAGCTATTTTTAGCCTGAGTTTTTTTCCGCGATTTATGTTTTTTTCCGACCCTTAGGAAAAAAACCGGTTTTTTTTTTTTCGGAAAAAAACGGAAAAAACACCGGAAAAAAGCACACCTCACAACCCTGAATGCACCCTGCTACTTTTCCACCAAAATGGCGCTAATTGAGAGAAAAAAGAAGTAGTGATTAGCGAAGGGAGGATTTGGAGAGGGGTGTTAACGAGAGAGGGGGGGGGGGGGGTAACTGCACTGTTAAAGAAGGGGGAAAAATCGAAACTCTTGGGGGGGGGGGGTTTTTGTGGGGTTTGGGGGGGAGGGGGGGGGGTAGGTTGGGCCCCCAAATTTGGGGGTTTTCCGATTTAGGGGCAAAATTTGTTGGGGGGGGGGTTTTTTAAAGTACAGGGGAATGGGGGTTTAGTGGGTTGGGGGGGGGGGGGGGAGATTTAGGGGGGGAGGGAATTCAATCTGGCTCAGAAATTGGTGAAAATCAGATAATTTTTAGCATAAAATTTGAAATTCAAGAGGGTTTGGAATCATGTAACCTAGTCAGGGGGGTTTAGAAAATTTAGGTAGAGTTTGGGGATTTTGCGCTTTTTTAGGTAGATCAAACAAAATTTGCTGCATAACAGTTGAATTGCGCCATTGAGCTATTTGAATAACTTCTCTGAAAACTCAACATTTTCAGCCTAAATTTTAGGCGGACGAATTTGTCGTGAGTGATAAAATGTACCATTAATCTACAATGAAAGCTGCGGTACGTACGTTATTTGTGTGGACAGAAGTAACAAAGTGGGCGGGGACTCGCTTTGAATGGTTAAAAATATTCATCTCTATCTCTGGCTCAGTTTTGACTCACGGAAAGTTACAAAGTAAAAAAAAAAGGGGGGGGGGGAAAGAAAGGGGGGGGGGGGCAATGTGTTCTGTAGGCACTGAAAGGCAGATTTCTGAGTGCCTATTTTTTCTTCCATGTTTAGTTTTTGGTAGGGGGTTGTTGTGACTTCGTTTGTGTTTACAGTAGATTGGGGGGGGGTGAGTTTTATGGATGTGGTTTGGTATTGTTTTTTGTGAGTTTTTTAAAAATTAACAGAAAAATTGTAACTGGTAACGCAGTTTTAGGAAGAAGTCAACTGTAAATTCGCTATAATTTTGTGTCCTTTCACCACACAAACAGCATAGATACCATTCTGCAGCTGCAAAAGGAGCGTTTGGGGGGGTTTTTTTGGGGTTTGGTATTTTGGGGGTTTGGGTGGTTTTGGGGGGTGTTTGGGGAATTTAGATTTGGGGGGATTTTTTGGGGGGGGGTTGTTTTGGGGGGGGGGGGGGTTTTCTCTCTGGCAACACTGGGTTGCGGGTTTCCAAAGTATAGAACAATGTAAATTTTCGGTTCTGTTGTTGGAAATACACTAAATAGTACAACACTGCTAAGTAACACTGCTAAGTCCCTCAGAATGCTGTTCACTGCTTCTAGTAGCTCTATCCATTATTTAAACTTCGAATGCACGTTTACTTTAGTGATTCTGAACCCTCGTTTTAGTTCTGTTCTATGCAAATTTTTGCTTGGATCCGTGCAAGTATTATAGTTCGGTTGACCGTTCGCAAACGCAGCCTAACTCCTCTCCAGCGAGCCTTGTTGTTAATTCCTCGTTCTGTGTTGCTTTGACTTGGCGTCGCGTCTTGGCCACGGGTAGTTTACGCTATCCCGTGTGTCACGGCGGCCCCGGCATCCGTGAGAGCGGTTGTTTGTGGGTTCGAAACCGGTCGAAGCGACTGGAAGTAGTCGACGTAAAGCCCAACCTAGACCGCCGAAAGCCGGTGATGGCCAGTAGGTAAATGGGAACCGAACCGGCGCTGCCGTTGCACCTAATGGCAGCAAAGGGGGAGGGTTGTTTGTAGACAGGGCTACCCCATTGCAGGGCTCTGAAAAGAGCGAGGGGTGTCCTGAGCTGACCGAAAGGACAGTGGAACTCATAAACAAATAAACAAACAACATTGACTGTCGCGCTCGTATTTTATTGTGCAATGCCGGTAAACTGGAATAACCCAGATATCAAGAATTTGTTACGTTCTTACATCAGAGGAGAATTTGATGGAAATAATAGTGACTTAGTAAAAAAAGATCACTGAAGCCGCAGGCTCCATAGGTCATAGGTCATAACTACTTGTATAGTCTTGTTTACAACATTCTACATAGCCTTACTTCATTTTACCATTGACAACGTCATACAAAACAGGCTCTGAGCTGTCATAACAAAGATTTTCTAAAAGGTTAGGCAATAGTAAGTGTCACGGTTGAAATCAGCGTGACAGAAAACCCTTCTCTCATTCAATGGCAACTCGCCAGCACACCACTTTGCGTGTCAAAAATGGTGAGTTGCCTGACTTTAGCTGAAATTAACAAAAAATTGCTTGTTATAATTGTGTTAATTTTCCTTTTTAGCACAGTTTGTTGTTTTGACGTGGTTGTTAGTATGTTGACGTTACTTGCTTGAAAAATCGATAATCAAACTCTGAATGAACCTCGCTCAGACACGTGCTATGCAGCGTTCGGAAGCTCACATCACTAGCTTTCAGAATCTGCAATAAAGTTTATGGCGATTTTTGTTATTTCAAAAATAATCGATCCAGAAATATCGATTGATCACGATTTTATCAGTTTTCAGCATCTGACTAAAGTAGCTAAAAATAGAAAATGGGATGACTAAACTGAGGCTTTCTGGTAGGCCAAATTAATTGGCGACGCCCATTTACAACTGCGATCACGTGATCAATCGATAATCGATACTTGTTCGATTATCGATTTTTTGTTGTGCGGATGACCCAACTGCACATGTTAGTGGTTTTTGGACATGCCGATTTCAATCAACCACGATGTGGTTTCCGGAGAAACATTCATTTTTGTGTGGTGTATTTTCGAGTTTTACTATGGAAAATGGCCGGATCGGAGAGAACCGCCGATGGCCATTGCTGGCTGGCTACCCAGAGGGAGTTGGGCTGAACTGTTTTAGGGGTTTACTTTGGGGTCATAGGGACGTCCAACGCACACCATGCCGGCCGATTCGGACCCCCCTTTACATGTCTGCACGATCTCGGTTCCCAATGACAATTAATACGAAGGAATCAATCGTTCCAGTTGGCCAAGAAGTTTCTGCAGGCTTAAAAGTTGCTGCTAGATAATTGTATTCAAGCCATTAAAACAGGGACAGGGTTTATACATATGTATGCTAATTTAATGGTAATTTATTCCACCTCTAACCGGAAACGACATTTGTATTCGGAAATAGTAGAGCATAAATTATGCAAATCAGTGTGTGAAGTTAGTAAACTCCTGTTGCTACCCCAGCACCATCGAACACTGTCATTTCTACAGGTTGAGGCAAGGTATTTCTGTTCATTGAATAACCAGGCAAGGGTGCATTTTGAGAGTGCAGACCTGTGCTTGATTCTTGTGGCATCGCTAACTCTGACCACTGCTCATCTGCAGCAGCAAACTGCAAGTTTGATGGTGTCTGAGTAAGTGGAGCAGGGGGTTCTGCCTGACGTGTCAACGATCTAAGCCGGATAGCCCTCTTGTTGTCTTGAGTGTGTAGAAAGGTTTGTACTTCAACAAAGCTGTACCGATCGTTGGGCTTGTACTTCCAACAATGCACCATCAGTTGGGCCAACTTGTCTGCCGGATCAAAGAAATTGAAGCTAGAAGCACAGGGTCGACACCAGTCTTTCAGAGTCTTTCGTTGTCTTACAACCCAATCCTCTGTATCACTGGTAAGTCGAGAAACCTCACATTCGTTTTCACCCGGGTTGTGAAAAGCGCATTTCTGAAGGTTTAGCTGCCCAGCTCCAAATTTCCCATAACAACACCCCATATGAAAAGACACTTGTGAGACCACCGCTGGTTGAATCCTTCTGGTGCTGTGTAGAGGTTAGGGAACGTTGTAAATCGCAGCTCGAGCTTCTTTTACACCCGGCCCTATGTCCATAGCTATGCCAAAATCGCTGACTTCACAAGATCAGCTCCCCCTCTGTGTCGTCGTGGCTGAACTAAGCAGTTTCTCACTCCAAGGTCGCGGTGGATAATGTGCATTTCCTCCAAATATAGACAGCCTTCTAGCACGTCATATGCCATTGAGTACATGTCAGAGGCAGTGAGGTTTTGACGCGTTGAAGGCTTGGTCAGGTGCTGTTCGAGCGACCCTTCTTTAAAGTACTCCAGAGCTAGCATGATGGGTTGAGAATGCATACAAATCCTCAGTGGCTTCACAATGTTTCGGTGCTTTAGCTTGGCTAGCAGCATGTACTCATTGCGAAAGGCAACCTCATCTGTTAACGCTAGTGCCTCTTGTGTTCTTTGCTGCTTCAGTTGTTTGATCACAGCGTCTATCTGAAGCTGTTTGCTAGTTGGCCAGTAAATTCCGGCCCAGTAAGTGCCCTTGAGATTGAGCTTGGCTCTGTAGACTACACAAAAGCTGCCTTCAGGCAATGGATTCAGCAACTCAATTTGTTGTCTAGTCAGTCGCTGCAACTGTCGATAAATGTGGAACTCTTTCTGGTACCAGTAAAAGAAGAAAGCAACCAAAGCAACCAGAATCATTGTCAGCGGTATAACAGTGGAAAGCACCCAAATTCGTGTCCTCACATCCGGGTCCTGATAGTCAGTGGAGAAAGTGGTCACAGTTGTCCAGGGCTGCACATTTTCACCAAACCAAATAGGACCATAATTACCGAGATCTGGCAGCGCTGATAACTGTAAAAGGTAGTCTTTTGCGGTCTGCAAATTTATCAGTGTAGCTGCAGTTGAAAGTCTGTCATTGACAACACCGGAGCTCCATCGTCTGCAAGCTCCATTCTGACCGCAGGGACAAGCGCTACCTTGACATAAACCAGCGGTATGCACAAGTGCCGCAGCCTGTGGACGGAATTTGAGTTCAAAAGTCAGCTTGGGTCGAGACATATTCTTGCACTTGCCTGTGTTGGACCAGTTGGCGGCTATAAGCAGTTCAGCTGTGGTTGCAGAGCGCATGATCACGCTGGTAAAAGACACATTTGGAAAGAGACACTCAGCTGGAGGAGCTCGTTCCACCTGGTCGCTCACCCAAATTCGGTTCACAACAAACTTGGCAAGCTTGACCATCTGACCTGCATAAGCTGGCAAGTACTCCAAGTGTATAAAATTTGTGTCTCCAAGCACCTCTATAGCTGCAATATTTGGGCGAGTGATACGTAAATGAAGCAACTGATTCCGTATAAAGTCTAAGCTTCTTGGCATAAGAGGAAGTGCAACTGTTACAGTGCTGTTGCCAACAACTGAAACAATCACAAGCTGCTCCTTGTCCAATTCCACGACTGCTGCCAATGAGCTTGGCCGAATTGAGAACTTCGATGCTGAAATCACCAGTTCACACTCACATCTGTCTCCAACCGAAATCTTCCAGATTCCATTTTCACTGTGTACTAGAATCATTTCTTTCTGGTCAATCCATTCTGAATCATCGTAAATATCTCCTGGAGCTTGCGCGATAGCAGTTGAGGCCATCTGGTCGCCTATTCCATTGCAGGAAGTGCAGTTAAGAGCGGCCAAATTCAACTCAGAGATTGATGGGCGTTCAGAAGCAATCAGTACTTTATACAGTTTTATGACTGAATTCTCAATAGTTGTCATCAAAAGTGTAGATGATTGTGGAAAAAGTACCATGTTGCTCGGACTGGTGGGAAGCTGCAGGATAGGTCTAGCAGGTTGCGTTCTCTCACCGATTTCGATTACAGACAACCAAAGACTATGGTCAGATGTTTGGCGAGTGACTGCAATCCATCTGTCACCCAGATAATCATACACACCCACTGGTTCCATTTCCGTCTCTATTGGCAAGTATTTTGTCTGATTGTGGCGCATTCCCACTAGCTGGCGGCCAGCCCCAATACGTTTGGTTGAGACGGTTGGAAAGAGATGATTTGAGCGAAAGTTAAAACTTGCATATGACCATTGTGCATCGCTGAAAGAATGAGCATGTGCTATGGGAAAAGATTACAGCTGGAAAGAACCCACTCTTCTTTAGATTCCACCAGGAAAGTTCCAAATGAGAGCTTTGGCTGAGGTTTTAACTTTACAAAAAGCAGGCTTGACCAAGGTCCGGCTCCGTTGATGTTGTGTGCTCTCAATCTGCAGTAAACCCTAAAATGCTTGTATGATGTAGATTCTTGCAATCTGAGCTCCATCATGGTTTCTGTGCTATGCCAAGACACACTTTTTACAATTCGCCACTGAGCCAGATCGTAAAACCTGTTCCAGGTGCTATCATTGCAAAGGCCGATTGTCTGGTCTGTTTCTATGTCAACATCACATCCGTACTTGCTGTTCTCCACACTGTAACGGTCAACATTAACCACTAGAAAGACCAGTTCATAGAATCGAGGTTGTGCCCTCCATCGGCGAGGACAAGTCCACCAAACAATCAGTTGGACCGTTTGTTTGCTGTACATGTTGGTAACCAAGCGCATAAAACTTTGACCAATGCGCCACGGTGCTCCACTGGAAAATTGCAAATACTTTCGGAGAATAGAAAACAAGCTTAAACAATTGATTTGCCACTTCAAAGCGAAGCAAGAGAGCATTTTGTGGTTTGTAGTAGAGGTAAATATGGAGTCTTGCTCATGTGTCAGTCGCAGTATTGCTTGCAAAGACGTCCGGGCTTGGTTATCATCGACTGAAAACTTCTGCACAGATGCTAGTCTGTCCTTCCTTGCCCAGCACTGCATCTGAGAAGTGAGTGCAGCCAGCTTTCCCCTGGCGTAAACGGCAGCAGCAGCGAGGCTGAACAGTGCACCTGAATGCAGAGACAACCGTTGCTTTGCCAGGTCTGTCAGTCTCAGCTCAACCGTGTCATCATCAATTGGCCTTATGTCCAACAGTTGGGACAGCACCAGATCTTCATTGAACAATGCAGCCAAAATTTCTTTGCTGCAGTTATTGATGCTGCAGCTGTTTTGTTTTATCCGAAATGGGTCTGTGTTTGACTTTGACTGACCAGTTACACAAGGCAAGTAGCAATTTCTAATGCACCTTCAGGTTCATTTGACCAACGCCAAAGGTGCATTTGCAAGTGGTGTCTGCTTTCTTGTCCTGTCTGCAAATGAGCTCAGCTTTCTTCTGATCTTTTGGTTGAAAGGCGAATAGCAAGAAATGGCGTGTACTCGGTTGGGAAACGACTTGATCCTTGTATAGAAACAACCACTCTTCCGCCAGAAAACTCTGGCATCTTTCAACCAGGCTGTTCAGCTTAGCGCACTGCACAGTGCAATTTCTTATACAGTGGAACGCCAAGCAGGAATCTCTGTCTAGATCCGCTGAGCTTTTGTGCTAGATGCTTCTGTTCAGCGAAACTGAGCATTTGTTTGTGCATTCGCCGATTTTGTTTAGTTTTGAACAAGATTCCATTCCGGAGATAACTGTTTCTGATATCTGAGCAAAGAAAGATATGCGGCAAGGCTCGGTATTGATACGAATATTTGAGACCACACCGTGTCAAGCAAACGTTGACCAGTGGTTGCACTTTGGTGCACAAGCCATTCAGGTTCGTAGAGTTTAAAATAGTTTCCGAGAGAAAAGGGTAGAGATGTGGAATTTCTTCAACTAATTGAGACATTGCTTGCTCATATTCTTCATCACACTGTTTGAAACATTCGGTCGAATTAACTGAAACTAAAGGCTTAGGGTTTCGCAAAATCGGGAATGGAAGCAAACTCTGCAGTGTTCCTAATTTCGACAAGAGATCGTTTGATAGTTTGCCTTCTTGGATTATTATGAGGCGTATGTGTTTTTCAGGTCCACGACTAGGAACTCAGTCAAGAGCTCCACCACCATATTTAAATCTTTCAGCGATCCTGGTAAACCAGATTTCACCGATACTAAAAATTGAAGTTCAAAATAGTAGTAATGCACAAACCCAGTAGGGGCAATTCATCTCTAAGAGAAACAGCCCGCAAAGAAAAACCGGTTATGAAATCACAAGATGTGACAGTTCGCATAAACCAAACCAAACTCTGGTTTTAACCAAGAACAGGCTTTACACGTTATTTTCAGAGTTCCAAAGCCACTGCAGACTTACCCATTTCCTGGATAAAAAATTTCTTTCATCTAAAAATTTATGTGAATTGCTTCAGATTTGACATGCCTCTGCGTTTTTCAGAACATTACATAGTGCATGTTGGCTGTGAAAATAACGTTTCTTATATGTTATTTCAGAATTGTGTAAAACTTGACACACGAATGGAATTAAATCCGGCAAAATTGTTCACCTTTTAATTTCTCCGATACGTTCATTTATTCTTTGCAGCGGCGGCACAGGCAAA
>JASANB010001440.1:0-18046 GCA_030248155.1 Sabatieria punctata
AAAAGTAAAAAGCACTGTAAACAGGGAGATGATAATCACTGGTATGGAACGTTGGAATGAAATGTCCACAGTACTGGCTTCTAGTCTAAGTATCGCTTTGGTCGGGACAACACAACAGATCACCTTTCCAAGTCAAAAAGGTCTTCACTACCTTTGACCTAGTCAAGTTCTACCACAACGTTGCTGTGCATGAGGCATAAAGATGGCCGATCGATTAGGAACACACGGGATTAAACCGTGCCAGTAGGGATGAAAATTGTTACCGATTGCAACCTGATGCAGGCATTTGTTTGCGACGGTTGATACACTTGCCCATGTTAACGAAGGATGAATACTAAGAACTCTTTGCTCAACTCAAAGAACTTTTATTCATTCAAAATGAAATCAGAGATAAAAGCCGAAAAACTGCATGCCTACGAATAGGAAGTGTGTTTAGAGATTTATGTTTCTCTTCAATGCCAGCGGTACTGTGCAGATCGGTTCAACTATTTCTTCCTCTAAAAACACCTTACATTCTATTCCGACGAGACTAAACGTGTGAGTGAAAATAGTCAGTAACTCAGTCATAGACATGGTGCACAATGCAGAGAGTGCATACCAGTTTTGACTGTCGGTCTCGTATTCGTCACAATTACCCACATTTGTCTGAATTGTGGCGAGCACACAGTGCGCCGCTTGACTCAGGGTCAAGCGTCCGTTTTTCCAACAGCTGCCATTACTTAGTAAAAGAATTTTCAGTACTTCAAATGCAGAGAATGCAAAACCACGGAACCTGAGGGCATCTGTAGACGAGCCCCTCAGTTCGGCATTGTGTCCATACTGTGTAAACCGGCGTGTAGCATGAGCAAAGATTTTGCTGAACAATCCTGCCATGTCATGGGGAGACAACTTCATGGTCAAGGTGAAAAAGCGACCGCTGTCTCGTCGGTAACTCTTTGGCACATACATGCCTTGTCTTTCTGCCTCATCAAGTTTCTTCTGAACGGTTTCATTCATCGCATCTACTGCAGCAAACAAGTCCTTAACTGAGTCATAACCTTCATAGTCGCTAGGACTCATCATATTTCGGTGAGCTCTTCTGCCTATATAAATGTTGAATTTCCCCTTACTTGGGCTGCGTTTAAAGTAGTATTCACGATAGTTCTTTTTCTGCATTGTTTTTCTAAGCCTTCTAGCGAATCTGCCGGCCAGAGCACAGGCATCTGAAAAGGCTTCGTTAATAGCACCTTCTATGCCCAGTCTTCCTAGTCCTGACAGCAGTCTAGTGACAGCATGACAGTATTCATGCAGAATGACATTATTGTTATACAGCTCCTCTTTCAGCCCGAACAATAAGTATTGTTCATGAGCGACAGACGTGTGTGCAGCAACTTTCTCATTTGGAAGATCTTTGATCCTAGTTCCGATGTAGATGGTGGCGTCTTTGCTTAGCTGCTTATCAATCTGGATGGGCATTTGTGCAAACAAGTTGTCTTGCATGTCAAGCACCAGTTGATAGACATGGACTGCAAACTCCACTTCAGAAGTTGCATGCGAGTTGATGCCACTGCAGTTTACCTGCAGGTAAGCATGTTTTTGCGCATTCAGTACATTGTCCATTCTCCGCAATTCTGTCTGTTTGTTGTTCAAGACCACTACTGGAATGGCTGCACTGCACCAGGTGTCGGAAGGGCCATACCAATGGTCCTGACATCGTCGCACACTGCTCAGCACACAAGTGTCATGACTGATGGTTTGAAATTGGTGACTGAGCAGGTAGCTCTCACTTGAATCCAGTCTATATTTCTTTGAAGAAACTTGATCTGTCTTGGCTCGCTTGTGCCACCAGGGCCGTGTAGGAGGATACCTCCATACGGTTGGATAATGAGGCATGTGCCCACCCCTTAGATCCATATAGCCTGGCCACGGATTATCGGAATACTGTACAGGAATATTTCTATTTGGATACCTGTATCCAGCCCTTGGATCTACATAATAGCCTGGCTGAGAAGTTCTGAAGTGCCTTGTTGGAGTATTGTCGATTACTTTTCTAACATGATACTTGATCCCAGTCCTGTGATCCACATGATAAAGTGGAAATGTAGGTTTGGAATACGTTAGAATAGCAGAAGAGATTAGATCTGTCTCATAATACTTGTGTCCAGTCGCGGCATCGATGTAGTAGACTGGTCGTGCGGTCTTACCAGACTTCTTGAGCATGAAACCTATTTCGTAGCACAAACTATAATCCAAACTAGATGCATCTCTGTCTTTAATACAAAGGGTGTTCTCACTAATGTCATAGCCAGGAACTATTGTGAAACCTTCTTTGAACATTGTCTCTTTCCATCTCTTTAACTCTGCTTCAGGGTGCATGTGCTGCAGCAGTTTATTGGAAATATGAATGTCACTGCACTTTATGTCCAAGCCATAGACCATGTCATTGTCAGCTGCCAAAACTACATCTCCTCCAGTAATCTTCAGATCACCTGCTGCTGAGCGGTAAAATCTCTCAGCCTTGGCGTACAACTTCTTGCCTACTTTTACTCTAATCCTGGTGTTTAGTTTAAAGCAGAATAAATCGGCCTGTTTAAGTGCTCTGCGTTTCCTTCTGCTTCTTTTTGCTTCACTGTTTCGTAGCATAAAACTGAACGTCCTGTAAGTTCTTCTCATTTTGGCTCTGTCCAGATTGTTGTACTCAATGGTTTTGCCGCGCGACTCTTTCAACGTCTGTCTCAACTGCTTTGGTTGCACCTGTCTCAGAATGACACCTCTTTTGTATCGGTTGATTTTTCGGTTTATGTTTTGTTTGCACAAACCTTTTCTTGGCAATCCCAGCTGTTTGATCTTTTTGCAAAAGTTTGTCAGCACTTTCTGCTTATTTTTTCTGCCAGTGTCGGCTATGGTTGGCTGAGAGCGTTTTTTTGTTGATTTTACAGAACTTTGCATTATGGTTGGCTCAGAGTTTTTTGCACTATTCGTGTTTTTCTTTCCTGGTTTCACAGATTTTTGTGATTTTTTCAACAGAACTAACTTACACAAGCGCTTCCATATACTGTTCATGCGTTTAGTTCGACGACGGATGCGACAGGTCGCTACCGCGTAGCGAATTTTTTCTATGCAGCGTGTTTTAATTTTCCTAGACTGTGGTTTGTGTTTTCTCAAGATTTTGGTGCATATTTTCAATAAGCGAAAATAATGGTTTGCTGATTTCGTTTTCTTTCTTCTGCGTTGCTCTGTACTACTGGACTGGGCCCCTGAAATTTGACCAGTTTCTTTTTTTAGCCTGTTGATGGGCTTATCGTCATATGTGTTCTCATTGGTGAAGTTTACATGATGATCCGGAATCCGTTTGCTAAAAAATTAACTCAGTTGGCACAATGGCGTATAATGCAGGATCAAACAGTTACCTTGATTCACTATTTATGGCCTCTGTTTCATGATAGTCTGTGAGTAAGACAAAAATCACTAAGGCATCGAGCCAAGTAGGGGCTAATTGAGCCATTGCATCCGTAGCTCAGTTCAATTTCGGTATGAATCCTGTTTGCTGGTGGCTTAAATATACATACATAGCGTGAAGCATGCAAGGGCCAAATGCATGCATACACAAGATGTAATCGCCATAGAAATTGCTGCTTTAGAAATTAGGCTCCAACCTGATGTAAACGTTTGCTAATCTAACAATAAGTCAATACATAGGCTGTAAGAGTAAAAACCCAACCCAATGCATAAAAAGAAAATGGAAAATACATAATAATAAGTATAAACTAAAGAAAATTTTTGGTACCAGTAAGTAAAATTATGTACTGTTAATTTAAGACTTTGCCTGAAGTGAAGTGGACGCTGATTTAGTGATGCAGATCCAAAAAAACTATTGAAACTTCTACTTGATTGGTTGATTCGTTTTTATGACCTGAAAAATCTTAGCTCGTGAATTATGCGGACTCAATTCAGCGAACAGAACAGATCCGACCATCGAAGACCCAGTAGCAGTGCTTAGAATAGAACAGATCAAATTGGAAGCAATAAACCCGATCACCCAACCGTTCATCTCTTTCTTTCCTTCGCTGTTTCTGCTCAGCAGTCTAGCAAAAACCATTCTATTTGCCATTAAAATTGCCAAAACAAATCCAGTACAGGCCCCAGCGGTCTACAGAAGTGCGCGGCCACGCAACGCAGCTACATTGTAACATCGAATAAGGAAATTAGAGCTTTGGCAATAAACGTTGTCGTAACTTTTTGTCCTTTCAGACCAGGAGTAGCCAACTGCTATACAGCAGGAAGAGACAACCTCCTTTAACAAAACCCTCTCTTCCTCCTTGAGTTCCAAAACACCAATTTTCATCTTCTTTTGTAAATTTGAGTTTTGATATCAGAACTATTATCAGATTTTCATATCAAATTTTGTTCTGCAGAACTTGTTGTTGTGGCTAAAATTTTGTTTACTTTGGATGGATACCCAGTAGTGGGTTTTCAAGTCCCCAAAAAAACCGCTGGGCCTTTTTCCGAAAACTCTTGCACTGCGCCGCTTTTGTTATAGCTGGACAGAATCCGACACCGACGATACGGAGTGGCCGTTGGAGCTGCTGGTGGTTGAATTTTAGTTTTGGCCGGGCTGTTAATAACTAGCCAGGCAGGAAGATGTTGAAAAGCCGGGCTGTTAAGAAGCACAACCAGGCAGGAAGGAGTAGAATGGCCGGGCTGTTAATCAGTAGCCAGGCAGAAAGAAGTAGAATGGCCGGGCTGTTAATCACAACCAGGCAGTGAAGGTAAGAAAGTCGTAGGAGGTACCGGGCTGTTAGCACGGTAATTGAAAGAATAACGAATTAGTTATAGACAGGCCGGATTACAAGTCACGGCAATAAAAGAAGAAAAGGATCAGCGGCGTCCACTATGGGAAGTCACCAACTGATAAAAGACACTTGGCCGAACCAAGGAGAATGCCGGAAGAACGTCGGCAATTACGAGTGAAAGAAGTGATTGTGTAGCGAGCGAGAAAATAGTAAAAGATCGGTCTTACGCACTAGCTGAACGCTGGCGGAACGGCGAACACCAGAATTACGACGAAGCCACTGGGATTACATCACCTTTTATCAACACCAATACGGCAGTAGGCACCCGACCGGTAGCTATCCTCGCACACTAGACAATCATCGAGCCAATATGGCCGACCAATTCAAATATCCAACATGGCTGCCACCTCGCCGCGCGCGTGGTCTTAGCACGAATACACAGAGAGCAGCACGAAACAGATTGAGACGGGCGCCGAAATAATACACGTGTACACAGTACACACATAGATAAAGAAACACGTAGTGTCAGATGAAGAGTCACGGGTGGCGTTTCTGTGCATTGCCCCCTCCTTAGCGGTGAGCTCCCGCGAACCCAATCAGACGTACGCACTCGCCGGCCGATCCTGACAGAGCGAAGGTGGGATCCCACATCAACCAGTGATGCTGTGGCGTGATGGTGTTGATTTCAGTTTGTCTGTACTGGGGTAGGTGGGAGATTTGATCTTGCGTGAACACCGATACAAGGTTTCGAGCGTTGAGGATGCCGGCGGTGAGTGTGCGATGGCAGATCTTCCAGGAGTCTGGTGACAGCTTGTTGAAGTTGGGCAGACCCAGCATGGCATTGCTCAGGAACTGCTTCCACAATTTGAGAAAGCCGGTCTGTAACAAGACCGGTGGTAAATTGTGCAAGTGTTGTGGTCCGGTAGGTGGAGTTTCATAGTTGTTGACCATTATGACAAGCTCAGTCCAAATGACATAAACCGTGTCGTAGAGAAGGTGGGTTGGTTCACCCACTGCCGGCATGGTAACTTTGTTGGTCAGACCCATAGTGTTCAGCAGTTGGTACCAGTGCAATAGCAAGGTGGCATTGGTTTTGCCACACTCAGTGTAGGGGCACAGTGCCACTGGCAAAGCGTGTGTGCCATCAAAGTTGAGGTCCGGGTTGTTAGGCACCCGAATTGGCACTCCAGTCCAGAACTTAGGGAACACCTTCATTGAGTCCGGCCACAGAAAATCGCAGCGTTGCTGGCCAGATGGAAACAAGTTCGGCCTCAGAATGAATAGTCGGGGTGGCGGTCGTGTTAAGAGATAAACATCGACCACTTCGTTGCCGTCAGAAGCTCGAGTAGGCAGCCCACCGTGCATGTACTCCAGCATTGTGTAGGGTTGGCAGCATAGTGGAAGGAAGAACGGCACTGGCTGCGCTGGCGGTAAGTACTGGTTGTCGGTACGTACTGCCGTGAGTTCTACGTCAACACGTTGCATGAGTTGGTTGAATTGCACTGACGACTGTACAGGCGGAGGTGCCGGTACGTTAATAGATTGATCCACTTCCATCATTTGCACTTCAGAGTGGAACGTGGCAACTGAATCCATTGATGGAGAATTAGGCGGCACATTCAATACCGCGTTGAGCTGTTGTTGCGCCTCAGCATCCAAGTTGGCTTTTTGCATCAAGCTCTGAAGAATAGCTTGCAATTGAACAATTGGAATACCTGTTGGTTGAGCCTGGCCACCAACTAGTTGAATATGTGGTACGTCCTGTCCCGGAATAGGTGGTGCTGTTTGCATCGTCACGTCCTGAGCCGGTGGTGGACTGGGAGCGTCATAAAGTGGTTCTCCGCGCTGAGGTGAAATGTCTCCTTCCAGTCCCACTTCCTTGGTCGCTGGCATCTCTCGATTGGTTGTAGTGGGGCCGGTTTGTACCAGTGGTTCGTCCGGCGGTCGCCCAGTATGAGAGAAAAAGTTGTCCATTGACACGATTTGCGGATTGCTCCTCAAAACCGGGTCAGTTAAATGATTAGTTCTGTCCACGAAGGAGAGAGACTGCTTGGCTTTGGCTTCATACTGACCGATTTCGAATTTGACACATTCTTGCAGGTCGTGGAGAGTGTTGTTGGGATGAATGGCACCGGGCTGAATAACCGTGTCTATTCTAGCCAGGCAACGATCACGCAGTTCCTGCAGTCCAGCAGCACTCAGTTGAACCGGCAGGTTCTGAACGTCTTCTTTTGCCTGCTGTACCATTCGGTGTACTTGTTCCGTGTGCACCGACAACCTCTGTGTTTGATCGGAGGCAATTTGAGCAGCCATTCGCACCACAATCACCTCGTCAGTAGGGATGGCAGTGGCAGTCACCTCTCTGGTCAGAACAAGTGTCTCATTGGAATCCAGTTGATCTAGCAACGGCACTGAGTTTACCGTCGCAATCTCGGAACTGCTCGTTAATTTGGCTAAGGCAGTCTGTTGTTTGTTGTAACACTGTTCCAAAGTGACTAGCTCATCTTCCAACTCAGACGCCCAAGTGACAACGGTAGCCAAAACCCGCCGCCAGTGTGCTAACGAACGAGTGCGGTCAGCTAACGCTTCCCCACGTGCCTGAGCCGTGACAGGTGAAGGTGCCGGTGGTTGCATCTGTGGCGGCATTGGTTTACCGCACTGAGCTGCAATTTGACAGTCGTACCGATACAGCTCATCATGATACCAATCGATACGTTCCATCATCTGCCGAATGCTAGCCACCGTTTTGTTCCATTGTAAACGGCAGTCAATCGATTGTGATTCCAGTTTGGCGGCATGTTTACTGTCTGCCGCTGCCAACTCTGTGGTTGGTTTCTGTGGAACTGTTCTTCTGTAGGTCTGATGGTGTTTTTTAAGCACCATCTCGAAACCGTTTTGTGTCAGTTGATTCTCACTGGCAGGCACGCCATTGTTTTGAGAAGCCACGTTTTCCGGCTCTGTTAGAGTGGCCGGTTTAGAACAGTAGGCCGCCAACGGTTCTGTAGATTTTTCGGTAGCACAACTGACACTGGCAGTGATCGAATTTGGCGGCAATTTAGCAGACATGTTAGCCACCAACATCGCATCCTGCTTCTCGCAAACCGGCTCAGACGGCATGGCCGGTGTTTGTTCTTTGAGCATTTCCGCCATTTCTTCTTTTAGGAGTTCTGCTACCATTTGTATAAAAGAGCTATCCTCCAGCAGGTAAGAAAGTGGTGCTTTGTCTTGGTCAGCGGTCACTACGGCCTGTCGCTGAGTTGCAGACAAGCTTTCATCAAGGTTCAATTGGCGCTGCGGCGCTCGCGTTGCTGGACCGAAAGCATCGGTCAGTTCACTGCTTTCTACGATTTTCACTTGCAGCTCGGGCGTCTCTTCCATATTGACGGCGTCATTGTCAGAGAACTCGAATTGGTCTTCGTCAGCTGCTAGTTTGTCCATAGACACGGAAGATGGCCGAGTTTGAGATTTTCTCTGTCGGCGCTGCTGTGTACGACTTAGCGGCTGCGGTGATTGACCACCTTTCTTGCCTTTAGCGCTGTCAGCATTGGCAGACGACAGAGAACCTTCTATTTCAGGCGTTTTCTTCATGGTCTGTTTGGACAATTGACTAGACATCTGCTGGTATCGACCGCTCTTGTTTCTCTTACTGCGATTCGTCATCTCGGTTCGGAACCTCCAAATGCACTGCGCCGCTTTTGTTATAGCTGGACAGAATCCGACACCGACGATACGGAGTGGCCGTTGGAGCTGCTGGTGGTTGAATTTTAGTTTTGGCCGGGCTGTTAATAACTAGCCAGGCAGGAAGATGTTGAAAAGCCGGGCTGTTAAGAAGCACAACCAGGCAGGAAGGAGTAGAATGGCCGGGCTGTTAATCAGTAGCCAGGCAGAAAGAAGTAGAATGGCCGGGCTGTTAATCACAACCAGGCAGTGAAGGTAAGAAAGTCGTAGGAGGTACCGGGCTGTTAGCACGGTAATTGAAAGAATAACGAATTAGTTATAGACAGGCCGGATTACAAGTCACGGCAATAAAAGAAGAAAAGGATCAGCGGCGTCCACTATGGGAAGTCACCAACTGATAAAAGACACTTGGCCGAACCAAGGAGAATGCCGGAAGAACGTCGGCAATTACGAGTGAAAGAAGTGATTGTGTAGCGAGCGAGAAAATAGTAAAAGATCGGTCTTACGCACTAGCTGAACGCTGGCGGAACGGCGAACACCAGAATTACGACGAAGCCACTGGGATTACATCACCTTTTATCAACACCAATACGGCAGTAGGCACCCGACCGGTAGCTATCCTCGCACACTAGACAATCATCGAGCCAATATGGCCGACCAATTCAAATATCCAACATGGCTGCCACCTCGCCGCGCGCGTGGTCTTAGCACGAATACACAGAGAGCAGCACGAAACAGATTGAGACGGGCGCCGAAATAATACACGTGTACACAGTACACACATAGATAAAGAAACACGTAGTGTCAGATGAAGAGTCACGGGTGGCGTTTCTGTGCACTCTGCCCGGCCTCTTTACCCCCCGACATATACAGTAGGTTATTGTTCTGGAATCCAAAGCACAACAGCCTTCAGGACAGCTGCGGTAGTTTAATAGTTATTGTTTACGCGAAACGATGGAACAACTGTTTGAATGTGAACCAGTAAAGCGCAGTAAAAGCCAGATGTTCCCCTAGGTACGTTTTGTGCGTGCTGCGTTCAATTTTATCTCCATCTGTGAGATTTTTTTTATCTGACTGCTGCTTTAAAATTCATTTTGCCTTTACATTGCAGTAAATTATGAAAGTGGGTAGCACTTGAGTTTTCGTTCTTTCGCTATTCTTTCAATCGGCCGTTGACTAAATTGTTTTTCTCCTCAAGAGGCCGGTCGGCGGTCGAAAAATTGAATTGGCATAGACCTGGGGAACGTGGCTCAGATCAATGCCACTTCCTGGCGCAAAACGCGCACCAGAGTAAGAGGTATGTAAGTATGATAGTAATAATGAGTGTTGCTTAGTGGTACGCAGACGCGCCTGTGTGACTGATTTGTAACTGAACAATAATTAACAAAGCCGTCCGGGGGGAAATTTGGTTTGGAGAAAGTTTGAAATTCTCTGCATAGGTAAAATCGATTTCTCCTTTTCCCGCCCACAGAACCTTTTTCTCACGCTATATTGGTAGCGATGTCCATTTACTTTTTTGTCACCGAACCACTTTTAAACAGAGTAAACAGAAACCCTAAAGAAAATGCTGCTATTTGCGCCGGGAGTCAAGTTACCTGTCCGGTCTAACAAGAAACGGTGGAGAGCTTATTCTTCTGTTTACACAAGCTCTCAGCACTGCAAGCTGTTTTTGCTTTTACAAACTCAACCTATTTTCACCCTTGGTTGAGGCTTAGCTGACAGATCTTATAAACCGATTTTTCTATTTATTCGATTGTACAGTTCAATGGCATTCTGTAAATACTAGGATTTTGAAATAGAGATGGGAAAAGTTTTGAAGAGGCTTAGTAGGGCCGCTAGGTCTAGAAATGTTTGAAAAATTAGCCTTTAAAAATTCATTTCAAATGGTAATACTTACAGTTTAGTTCATAACGCAAAGGTTTCTGACATTTTGTCGATTTTTTCTTCCTATCTCTTCTGGAAAAGGTATACCCTCAATGCAGACACCCCTTGTTTTAGCACCGTACGTACGCTATTGGTAGAGTTTTTGATTTTAAAGAAACGATGGTCTGGTTATTATTACTGCTACTTGGCCTAAATTTGAAAGGTATGTTATAATTAACAGTTGAGTAATAAAAAGCAAGATTTCGATTATTGAGTTTCATTCAGGCATACGATGTCAAAATGAAACAGTTGAAGTAAAAGAAGAAATAAGCAATTCTGGGAATACCAACCCAGTTCCGGACAATAACAGCTTACCGCCTCAACAAAGGCTAGTTAGCGACTTGATGGCTGGCTACGATAATAGACTCCGACCTGTCCTCAACTACAGCAGCTCTGTCAACATCACACTGAGAATGAATCTCTATCAAATTCTGGATGTGGTACAGTAAAACAATAACGTACCCTACTATTTGGCTGGTTTTGATCTAAAAACTTTTAGAATGAGCCGAACCAAAACATTGTGCTTTATCTTTGGCTAACACAAATGTGGAGAGATGAATTTCTCGCCTGGGACCCGGATCAGTACGACGGGATAGATTGGGTAGTCATTCCTTGGGAAAATATTTGGCTACCTGATACCTACTTGTATAACAGGTCAGCTACAACAGCAGTAACAAACGTTATGTACGGGTAAATGCAAATTTTTGCAGTTTGGTTATGTCACGTGACAGTTCGGAGAGGTGGATTAGTGCAATAGCAAAAAGTGACGGACAGATTAGGTTTATGTACCCAGCCATTTTTACGGTCAGGTAATTCACGCACTACTAGTAGTTCGTTGGTAGGCCAAGTTTGTGCTATTTATAGCTGCAAATTGAACATCCGCTTTTTCCCATTTGACGAACAAAACTGCACGCTGGAGTTTGGTTCTTGGACCAGCGACATAACGGCTCTTAACTTCTTTCCGGAAAGCGAACAAATACCAAAAGAAAATTTCGTTACGAACGAAGAGTGGGAAGTAAAGAGTTTTAGAATGTACAGACACGAGGTAAATACTATATAACTGCCTGGTTTCACTCTACAGATACGAACATACTATATACATGTAAATGATGGAACCGATACCGTACATCTACGCAATTCCCTGTGTTGTGTATGTCACTTTAAGGCCAGCTATAATTTAGGTTCTGTTCGAGTGTTGTCCAAACGCTTGGGTTCAGCTAAAAGCTCACTTGATGTTGCAACGGAAGCCGCTGTTCTACATCGTTAATCTAATAATTCCCACTGCGATAATTTGTATGGTTTCTATTTTTGGCTTTTTCACTCCCTCCACTTCAAGCGGAGAACGCACAGAACGGGTCAACCTGGGAATCACCACTCTCTTGGCAATGGCAATTTTACTTCTGATGGTCTCCGATTCTATGCCTACTACCTCAGATTTTATACCACTCATTGGTACGTAACAACCTTCTATTACAGTCAGGCACTTAACGCAGTTTATGGTACGACTGGCACTATACTGTATATGGTACCGGTACCTACTGTAGGCTAGTGGCTCCATATAATATGGTACTCCCACGTTCGGCCACTGCGGTGGTACCATATATGGTACCCTACCTTGGCATTGGTACCTGTGCCGGTCAGTGTGGTGCATTTTGAAAATTTGAAACTAGGTAAAGTAATACTAGGTAAAGTTGTCACCTAAAAAACTAGGTAAAGTAATACTAGGTAAAGTTCTCAGCAGAGAAACTAGGTAAAGTAATACTAGGTAAAGCCCAGAAAAACCAGGTAATACTAGGTAAACCTAAAAAGCTCGAAATCAAGTCAAAATATTATTTTTGGTTCAATAGAACAATTGTGAAGTTAGTGGGGTTAAAATTTACGAAATTTGACACATTTCAAACAAATTTTTGTATTTTATTGATCAAATAAGTCAGAAATTCATTCTCTGGGTCTGGGCCATTGTAATTGTGGGAAAGCCGGAAATTTGAAGGTTTGCTGCCTGAAAAAGCCACGTAAAACTGAAAATATGAAAGTAGGTAAACTTGTTCTGCCTAGAAGTACCTAGTTAAGTGGATTTGAAACTAGGTAAAGTAAAACTAGGTAAAATAGAGTAACCAGCAACTAGGTAAAGTAAATCTAGGTACTTTTCCCGAATATTAACTAGGTAATACTAAAGTCTGTTCAAAAATCTTTGGCGCTGGGTACATCCGGCAGTGTCCCAAATTTATGCGTGGTGTGAACCCCATACATGTATATATGGATCTGTTCCTCTCATCAACGAGACTACTATACTACTGTTCTCGAAATTTGCATATTGAGCTTTGCTTAGAAGAAATTGGCCTGACAAAAAAATCGACTTTTTTGGCAAAGCGCCAATTTTCATGACGATACCAGATTCGCATTCCCCAACCTTCAGGCATCTCGAAAATACTACCATATATGGGTCTACGATCAACTCTACCAAAGTTACACTCGATTTTCTAATGCCGACAAGTGGTCAAAATTTTGCTCTCCCATAGTTAAGCACAAAAATTCATTCAAGATCGAACACATGGGGTTTTTTTTCCTCCAACCAATTTCAGCTTCACGGTTTTATATTACTTCGGACATGCTGAATCCAGCGGTCGCACTGGTTTTGCTCTACGACTTTGATTAATGCTAGAAATTTGACCTCGAAGTTAGGGTGTCCACCTGAATTTCGGAAAGTGTTGTTGTCTTGACGGCATTAGAAAATCGACTGTAACTCTGGTAGACCCATATATGGTAGTATTTTCGAGATGCCTGAAGGTTAAGGAATCCGAATCTGGTATCGGCACAAAAGTGGCGCTTTGCCAAAAAAGTTGATTTTTTTGTCAGGCCCCTTTCTTCTAAGCAAAGTATAATATGCAAATTTCAAGTACAGTATAGTAGTCTCGTTGATGAGAGGAACAGATCCATATGTACATGTATGGGGTTTTGACCAGGGCGACACAAGATACGTTGGGCTATGGCTTTCTGAAATTCAGGTGTACACCCTAACTTCGAGGTCAAATTTCTAGCAAAAATCAAAGTCGTAGAGCAAAACCAATGTGACCGCTGGATTCAGCATGTCCGAAATAATATAAAACAGTGAAGCTGAAATTGGTTGGAGGAAAAAAACCCCCATGTGTTCGATCTTGAATGAATTTTTGTGCTTAACTATGGGAGAGCAAAATTTTGACCACTTGTCGGCGTTAGAAAATCGAGTGTAACTTTGGAAGGGTTGATCGTAGACCCATATATGGTAGTATTTTCGAGATGCCCGAAGGTTGGGGAATGCGAATCTGGTATCGGTGCAAAAATTGGCGCCTTGCCAAAAAAGTTGATTTTTTTGTCAGGCCTCTTGCTTCTAACTAAAGTTCAATATGCAAATTTCGAGAACAGTATAGTAGTCTCGTTGATGAGAGGAACAGATCCATATATACATGTATGGGGTTCACACCACGTATAAATTCGGGACACTGCCGGATGTACCCAGCGCCAAAGATTTTTGAACAGACTTTAGGTATACCTAGTTACCTAGATAAAAAGTGCACCACACTGGTGCCGGTACCATATATATACTGTATGTTATCACACCGTTCAGATTTCCTTCCTACCATATATGGTAGTGGTTCCATACGGTACCGGCACCCATTGCCGTGGGTAGGAGTACCATATATGGTGCCACTACCCTAGGTACCTAAACGGCGTTAAGTGCCAGACTGTTAGGCAAAATGCTCACCCAAAAAGTACAAACACTTCTAGGATGGTTCCTATTGGACATAATAATTCTAATATCAGCCGGCACACTCACCACCAGTGCAGTAATTTGCATACACAGACGCGGAATCTATGGTCACAAGATTTCCAAACCAGTGAAGCGATTTTTGACCGGCAGATTTCCCAAACTCATCGGAGTGCCACCGCCGGCTACCTTGGCTATCGCCTGGCGCACTGAAAAACTCCCAAGACGCCTCACATCAAAGCAAACCGAAGTGGTGAGCAATTTAGATTTTCTAAAATGTCCACCACTACGCACATCCATAATGGGGACAGGTTTTCTATATGAAGGTCTCTAGTAACAATTTTTTTCTACTTTTTATTGCTTTCTCTAGATTGCAAAATTGAACGGCAAGGAAAACGGTGAGATGGATCACCTGGTGAAAGCTGAAACGGAGATGGCACTTGAATCTGATTTTGAAGTGAACAGCGAACAAAGAGAGAATCTGTTGCTTGAATACGAATACTTTGCCAACGTTTTAGACCGAATCTTCTTGATTCTGTATATGCTGGCACTGATTCTGGTCTGCTTTGGCGTCATTTCTGTAGGTCTAATGTATCAGTATGTAGTCTAGTCTTATCAGGTTAGTATGCAGTCTATTACATACTTGTCAAAACTACGAGAAATCAATAGATTTTTTGTACCAAATAAAATTTTTCAAGTATTTAGTTTCAAATCCGTTTTTAAAGGTACTGCATTTTTTATATTTTTCTGGCTCTTCACATTTTTTGTGGGCGGAGCTAGATCCATCAGTCTGACAGTTCAGCGGACGGCCCATCCGAATAGCTGGCTTGACGTCCTCGCATGGCGGCGGTGAAAACTCAGCTTACATGGACTGTTGAGCGTGCTGCTCCCTTTTGAGACTTGGACTTACAGAATTGCTATGGTTCGATAACACTAATGGTGGCCTTTCCGGCAATCTACACCACGCTTCCGGAACTTACTTGGTTAGCGAGATATTTGACAAAAGCTGAAACATTTCCGAAAAATACCGTCTTATTTTATCCGAAAAATCGTGCTTCGCGACCTACTTTGTGCTTATGCTAATTAGAGTGCGAACAACATCTGAAAAACCCAATACCCAACCCAAGTACCAATATCTGAGGCCCCAATACCCAATACTTGCACGGCTAGACCAAAATTGTATTTCAGTGAACAGGTACATTCCAATGATGCAGACAGGATTTTTTGCATAGGGATTAAAATTTTGAAAAGGCCTGGATGGACCACTGCCCAACCAGGTCGAGATTGAAAATCTTATCTCGATTGAACCACTATTGAATTTTTTCTTAATTAACTAAATGGTGATTAACGAATCACTTTACCATACAAATTTCGTAATTGCGACCGCAAATCTTCTTGTCCGGATTAACGAATCCGGATCCGGATTGACGAGTCATACCATGGGGAAAAATTGGGACCTTGTCTAATCTTGTCCGGAAGGCGGATATCACTTAAGTAAGTAAATTAGTTCGGCAACCGCCGTTATGGGATAACCGCGCACATATAAAATTTTGACCTAGCCGCAGAGGCGTCAGTCAGATCCATGGCCCGCTGCGGGCGCGCATTCGCCATCAGCCGACTGCACGGCACAGATTAGTGCGCGAAAATTTAAGCGCTCCTTTGCAGTTTGCACCGCCTTGCTAGCTCGCCGTTGCATGTGGACCCGTCGCACCGCACCTTTCTTTGTTCTGCTGTGCAGGCAGACGTTGTTGTGCTTGAGATCCTCATGCTCCCCGTTAGCGCGCAGTGCCAATTCCACTTAGCGATAGAAAAGATAAGGTTTGTGATTCTCTATCCAGCCCTCTTATCGTGGCAAGCTGAAGGGCAATCGATTTTTTCACTTGGGAGACTCGTCGTGTCCACGGTAGAAATGTGCATAATCCAGTAGTTTCGTCATTCTTGAGCCAGCCGGCCGCCGGTTGGTTGGACTTTTTCTCGGAAAATAATCCCAAGTCGAATGCGCGCCCGCAGCTAGGCATGGATCTGACGCGTGCATGTACAGCGCTGTGTGGAAACAGAATGATGAGAAGAGAAAGAAACAAAACATTTATCTTCAAAATATGATGAACCGAAAATGAAGCGATCAATTCAATCGGTGCAAACGTCTGAAAAGCTAAGCCGGCGCTCTAAAGAAGCAAAAAAATCTCTGCTGTTTTTTCTGGACTTGCCTCACGAAATGATCGACTATGTATTCTCGATGCTGCCCACCAACCACATCGGAGAGAAGATGCGTCTGGAGAAAGTTTGTCGTAAATTCCGGGAGCGACTGAAGGAGCCGACAGCTTGGCAGTTCAACGATCATTTATCGATTGAGTTGGCATTCTATATGACCGGTGTTGTTATCAATGGGGAGACGTTCAACAGACGGGCCGTCGAGGCTTTACATGTGCTTCTCGAGCGAATTACTGTGCGCAGGTTCACGTTATGGTCTAACAAACATGACGAAATCTGCGATTGGGCTACCCGGTTGTGTGCCAGGATTCACGAATCTGCTAGTTGCTTCCAATTGAGCCATGTCTACTTGCGTCAGTTGGACGATAACTCTTCATTTTGGCTCAATACCCTAGTTGCTTGTGGCCTGTCTAGAGTAAGCACAGTAGAAGTAGGCGAATGGCAGAAGGGTGAATGGAATGATTCCAACCTTCAACACGTCGGCGTCTCTGCGCACTTGCTCAACGGTCTCTGTTCTTTCCTCCTGGCCTGCAGAAACGTTCAGAATGTGACAGTGTGTGTACAGTCCTCTGACAATCCCGTCATCTGCCACTTTGTAGAGTCGCTGAGGCGCTGCAACTCTAAGCTGACCAGGCTCAGGTTCCATCTAGATGATCTGCTGCAGGGTGACAGGTTGGACTTGGAGCCACTGGCCAAAACAGCTGACCTGTTCAAGCTGCATCCACTGCAAGAACTGAACTGGCACGTGGAAGTGGGCAATTCGGAGACTTGCTGTCACATGGTGGCTAGTTTGTTTAGCAGCGCTAATCCGGAGTTCCTGCTGGGATGCAGGCAGTTGAGTCTGTCGGTCGTGCCGAACTTCCCTATGGAAATGCTGCGTCTTGTCACTGCTAATTTACCTAATTTGGAGTTGCTTGAGCTGAACTCTCATCCGGAGTGGCCGAACCTAGTCAGCAGAATAGGTTTCAGCGGAGTGGCCACTGTCAAAGCGGTCAAGACTGTCCTTAGCTCACTGACTAGACATTCTCTGATGCTGCAGATGTTCACGCGCAAGTTCTGTGAAGTGGCCACTGAGCTGGGAAGCGAAAAGTATTCGGACTTGTTGGATCGAGTGGTCATTGAGAAAGGTAGGATCAGGTGCATTCGCGGAGATCGAGAGTTGCTTCTGTGCTTAAGACCTCCTGATTGGAGGGTGCACCTTGGGCTGGAGGTGGAGCCGGCTTTTCATGCAGCCGACAACAGTAGTGACAGTAGTGATGATGACTGGTAACCAGTTTTTGCCTAAGAGTACAAGAAGTTCGTGCACTTGAATGTTTCGTTTAAATACGCGCTGTATTTCTGCTGAGTCAAAACTCCGTAGAAGTTGTTCTACAGGGTGTGTAAATATCTTACTCGAATGACCTGCAACTTGATAAATGAAATGTCGTTAAATTTCGTGCACGGAAACGCAGCGAAGGAAATGTTTTCTTTTGAGGCTCTCTTTACGTACCACAAAAACTTAGTTTTTTTCGTTTGTGGGCAGCAGCTGTGTCCCGAGGGATAGTATAAAAATGGCGCCTCATCTAAATTCAGTCTAGCTCGCTGCCGTGCCAACAATACGTGGCTAATGCGAACAGCCAGTTGGTTTACTTTATGGGCTTCGATGCTTGCCTGCCGCCAGATGCTATTCAAGATTCCGCCGGGCCTGCGTTAATGAAGAAACTAACTCTTTCTTTAG
>JASANB010001441.1:0-10567 GCA_030248155.1 Sabatieria punctata
GATGTAGTTTCCTGCGATTTTACTTTCTATCATCATTAAACAATAAATATAAATCCGCCGTTATGGCACACTGAAACAATCGTGGCATGACGGATCCTCTCCACAACGCAAAGACAGGTGGGTAGATGTGCCCTTCCTCTGATCTGGTTGCATAATTCTTCGTTCTGTTCTTTTTTGCTTTCTGTTGTTAAGCTTAGTAGCTTGTCGGATAAACTTTTTCTCTCTCAGAAAAGTGATTAGGATTAGCGCATGCAGTGAGTTGATCTCTGACAGCCAAATATCAACTGTACGAGCGGATTTGGGCGTTGTTGTAGCTCATTTTCTGCGTCTGCGTCCGGTGAGTAAAAATGACTCCTCATGCACAGGCGCATGAAACATAGGGCTCGATCTTGTCTACTCACTGCAAGTTTGGGGTGCGTTGGATTAGCTGTTCGTTCGTTTACTGGGTTTTTTTTTTTTTTTTTTTTTTTTTGGGGGGGGGGGGGGGGGGGGGGGGGGGGGGGGGGGGGGGGGGGGGGGGGGGGGGGGGGGGGGGGGGGGGGTTGCGTTGTGTAGTATGGCCAACAAGTACAGGTCGTCAGGGTGTTTTAAAGCGGCTCGGTGTGTGTCAGTTGGCATGCAGTAAGGCGAATGGGGGGTCCTAAATTCGCGGGAAGACCGGCTGCGAGCTAATGTTCCATGTCAACTCGGGCGTTCCTTGCAGTCCCTTTCTTATCGTCGGCAGTTTCTTTACTATCTTCTCGTGCAAGGTAACGTGTTCTCTTTCTGGAACTTTCTTGGTAAGACATCGCTTCAATTGCCTACTGCAAATCTGACTTTTCTAAAATATCTTCAAACGAAATTCTTCACGTTTCGTACAATACGTTGGTGTACGCACTGACTCCGCTTCAGTACGTACTGCACGGCATTTTCAGTGCACCCCTAGAATGTTAATTGCGCTGTTTGTCATAAACTTTCTACTGATCTGTCCCGGTCGAGCGGTAGCTATAAGCGTAAGTGGCACCGGACTGCGCTCGTTAAAATCAACGCAAAGTTGCTCCGGTATGGCACCGGTCGGCGCTTGCAGAGGAACCCCATTGCATAAACCTGAACTGGCGCGCTACCAAGCTGGAAAGGCCAATAATCAAGTAAGTTCGAGCCAACGACCAACTGCAGGAGTGGGTTGAAAATGGAGTGCTTTCAGTTTTGACCGAATCCGAGCGATTGGCTTCGATGGTTTGCTTTTGGCCAGCTCATTAGTCGTGAATTGATCTTATGTCTATTGGTTACTGTAATAGCCATTTGTATTCAAGAAACGCCAACCAGCAACCGAAACTCCGTGCATGCAGCCACATCACAACAAACTCAGGGTGTCTTCGTGGCAGGTAGAGTGCATCATTTGCTCTGCGCAATAAAAAAAAATGTATTCAGGTCAAGCAGCCGCCACCGTCCCCGGCAGTTTCCAGTAGTTTGAGTCCAACGCTGCCACTCAGTACAGTAACACGTGGCAGGACAGTTAACCCTACAGCAACAACAGACCAATCCGGCAGAGGCGGCCAACATGAGCAATGTGAACGAAGCCACAGCAAATACCGGCGAGCAAGTACAGTGGTGGGGAGACGTGCAGAACGAACGCGGAAGCAACCAATCTACAAGCCCTTCCCCGTCTTGAAATTTTTTTTTTTGTACAAAGTCAAAAAGAAGCAGGTAATGGGGGGGGGGGGGGGCGTCGTGCATCGGAAAGCACAGTTTGGCTTTAATCAAATCAAATCCACACTATTCAGAATTAAAGTTGAAAGTGCCAAAGTGATTACTAGAGTGCGAACTGGTATTGGGTATTGGGTGTATGTATTGGGGTGTTTTCAGGTATTGTTCGACTATAAGCCCAACACTTCCGACGCTTAAGAAATGTTCCGAATTTCGTATAGTGTGAACGTTTCGTTTTTTTTGTTTTTGTTTGTTTTGTTTTTGTTTATTAGAAAGTGGTCCAGTAATACAACAGCAAACTACGTAGCTCAATGAAAGGCAGACTGGGCCGTTTGACCGGCTGCTGTGCCCTACCCATCAAAAATCCACTTTCAATTACAAATCAAATAGCGCTTATTATTTTTTATCTATTTTTGCAAGTAGATTGTACCTTATTTCGACCGGGCTTTATGTAGGGAACTCAGATAAGAAAGAACGTCTCAGTTGTTGACAGAGAGATGCGCCGTATCGCAAGGGCAGGCAGACGAGTTGTTTTTACGAACCAGACTCACACGTTGACCTGACACCAAACTAGACTCTGCTAGTCCACCACGGCACAGGTGGTAGTCTTGTCCTGCAAGAATGCCGTTTGTCTCTCCGCTGGGCTATGTCTCTCTACCGGACCAGCCATTCAACGATACTCTGCTTGACCCGACTGCAAGAACATAAAAAATAGCGAAAGCCGTCGAAGAGGGCTGTGGTATGAAAAATTTAATGTTTTTACTTTTAATTTCATTAGAGTAGGTGGACTTAATTTGGGTCATAAACCTAACTTGGGTCGTTCTCCAGAAAATCCTCCAAAACCTTAAAAATAGGTAAAAAATCGATCCGGATTTTTGCAGAACTGAGCAATGTACCTTTACTTATTCTCTGCAAGTCTCGTCGTTCTACGTTACATTTATGTGCCTGAAATGGCTAAGTTTGTCACACTACCAGCAGAAAGAAACTCGCTAAATTGGATGAAATATGAAAAAGTAAGGCGTGTGCAAAATCGCTAAAAATAGATTTCTCCAAAACTGCGCTACAAACCTTAGCGTTTGAGCTTGTGGCAGTTGTCTAAATTCAAACTCTTTCCTTTCATAACTTGTAGTCTCTGGGGCCTTATTCCGAATATGAGATACGGAGTGAAAGGTCTGTCTGCGCCGCATTGTTGGAAATCTCGGTTTCTTTTTAAGATGCATTTTGCGAGAAAGTCGCCAGCTTTGGTGCCGAAGAGAGGGGGCAAGCAAGGGCCATCTCACGGATCTGGCTGATATTTATATCTATTAAAATAGAGCACAGTCGAAGACCAACGGTGCATGCCCGGCCACCAGCAACCCCCCTAGAACCGGAGCTGGGACTCCGGAAGTGGCCTGAAGCTGTTCGACTTCTCTCCTTCCACGACCACGTGAGTAGGCCTACCTTAGATGTAGTTTCCTGCGATTTTACTTTCTCCCATCATTAAACAATAAATATAAATCCGCCGTTATGGCACACAAACAATCGTGGCATGACGGATCCCTCTCCACAACCAAAGACAGGTGGGTAAGATGTGCCGTTCCTCTGATCTGGTTGCATAATTTTCGTTCTGTTCTTTTTTGTTTTCTGTAGTTATGCTTAGTAGGTTGTCGGATAAACTTTTTCTCGCTCAAAAAAGTATTAGGATTAGCTGCAGTGAGTTGATCTCTGACAGCCAAATATCAACTGTACGAGCTTTATCGGAGCGTTGTTGTAGCTTCTTTTCTGCGTCTGCGTCCGGTGAGTAACCACGACTCCTCATGCACAGGCGCATGAAACATAGGGGTTCGATCGAGCCCATCACTGCAAGTTTGCGGTGCGTTCGATTAGCTGTTCGTTCGTTTACTGTACGCCCTATAGTAATTACTTGCAAAAGCAGGTCTACTGTACATAATTTCAGTACTATTTTTGTTGTTTGGTTGCATGTTGCATTGCTGATTGTGATTTGCGTTGTGTAGTATGGCCAACAAGTGCTGTCATTGTGTGTTGGTGCTGCTCGGTATGTGTCAGTTGGCATGCAGTGTGGGTATGTTGGTGTCTGGAATTCTCAGCATTATCGGTTGCGAGCTAATGTTCCATGTCAACTGGGGCGTTCCTTGCTGTCCCTTTCTTCTAGTCGGCAGTTTCTTTACTATCTTCTCGTGCAAGGTAACTTGTTCTCTTTCTGGAACTTTCTTGGTAAGACATCGCTTCAATTGCCTACTGCAAATCTGACTTTTCAAAATATCTTCAAACGACACTTCACGTTTCGTACATTATTACAGTGCGCACTGACTCCGCTTCAGTACGTAGCATTTTCAGTGCACCCCTAGAATGTTAATTGCGCTGGCTGTTATAAACTTTCTACTGATCGGTCCCAGTCTGGCAGGGGCTATAAGCGGTGGCATCGGACTGCGCTGCGAAATCAACGGCAAAAAGTTGCTCCGGTATGGCACCGGCTCTTGCTACAGCTTTGCAGAGGAACTCCATTGCACAAACCTGAACTGGCCCGCTACCAAGCTGGAAAGGGCTTACGAATTTAAGTAAGTCCGAGCCAACGACCAACTTGGAGTGGTTGAAAATGTTGTGCTTTCAGATTTGACCGAATCCGAGCGATTGGCTTCGATGGTTTGCTTTTTGGCCAGCTCATTAGTCGAATTGATCTTATGTCTTTTGGTTACTGTAATAGCCATTTGCATTCAGAAGGAAACGCCAACCAGCAACCGAAACTCCGTGCATGCAGCCACATCACAACAAACTCAGGGTGTCTTCGTGGCAGGTAGAGTGCATCTTTGCTCTGCGCAATAAAATAAAATGTATTCAGGTGAGCAGCCGCCACCGTCCCCGGCAGTTTCCGGTAGTTTGGGTCCAACGCTGCCACCAGTACAGCAACACGTGGCAGGACAGTCAACCCTACAGCAACGACAGACCAATCCGGCAGGCGGCATCAACATAAGCAATGTGAACGAAGCCACAGCAAATACCACCGTACAGGGTGGGGGAGACGTGCAGAACGAACGCGGAAGCAACCAATCTACCGAAGCTCCTTCCCCGTCGCTTAGTACACAGTCACGCAAGAAATCGTCTCTATCGGAAAGCACAGTGCGCTAATCAAATCAACCATACTATTCACTCTCTTGCCCTTGTGTCCTGTTCAGTTAAAGTTGAAAGTGCGAACTGGTATTGGGTGTATTGGGGTGTTTTCCAGGTATTGTTCGCACTCTAAGCCCAACACATTTCCGACGCTTATGAAATGTTCCGAATTTCGTATAGTGTGAACGTTTCGCTTTATTTTTTATCTATTTTTGCAAGTACATTGTACCTTATTTCGACTGGGCTTTATGTAGGGAACTCAGATAAGTAAGAACGTCTCAGTTGTTGACAGAGATGCGCCGTATCGCAATGGCAGGCAGACGAGTTGTTTTTACGAACCAGGCGCACACGTTGACCTGACACTAACTAGACTCTGCTGGCCACCACGGCACAGGTTGTAGTCTTGTCCTGCAAGAAATGCCGCTTGTCTCTCCGCTGGGCTATGTCTCTCTACCGGACCGGCCATTCAACGAAATTTTACTTGACCGACTGCAAGAACATGCAAAGCGAAAGCCGTCGAAGAAGGCTGTGGTATGAAAAATTTAATGTTTTTACTTTTAATTTCATTAGAGTAGGTGGACTTAATTTGGGTCATGGATCTAACTTGGGTCGTTCTCCAGAAACGTTACATTTATGTGCCTAAAATGGCTAAGTTTGTCATACCAGCAGAAAGAAATTCGCTAAATTGAATGAAAGGCGAAAAAGTAAGGCGTGTGCAAAATCGCTAAAAATAGATTTCTCCAAAACTGAGCTAAAACCTTAGGGTTTGAGCTTGTGGCAATTGTCTAAATTCAAGCTCTTTCCTTTCATAACTTGTTGTCTCTGAGGCCTTATTCCGAATATGAGATACGGAGTGAAATGTCTGTCACGCACTGTTGGCAATTTCGGTTTCCTTTTTAAGATGCATTTTGCGAGAAAGTCAGCTTTGGTGCCGAAGAGAGGGGGCAAGCAGGGCCATCTCACGGATCTGGCTGATATTTATATCTATTAAAATAGAGCACAGTCGAAGACCAACGGTGCATGCCCGGCCACCAGCAACCCCCTAGAACCGGAGCTACACCCCCTCAAAGTTGGGTCGGCAGCAATTTTCGGGCTCATTTTAATAGCTCTGACACCCTCCATTCAAACGATCACCCTTCATTCGTTTCTTAAGCTAGGATCTCGACTCGCATATGGTTTTGTAGCTGGTCCAATGGCCTTTCATTTTCTGGTACTCCCGTTTCCAGATCGTAGCTGGTTACCGAGATATTCGCCGAAAACTGCGAAATTTCCACAAAATGCCACTCCGTTTTTTTCGAAAAATCTTTATAACTTTTTGTGCAAAGGCCCTGCCAAGCTAATGTTTTAACAAAAGTTGGGCATGAGTTGGCCAAACAAAATGAGCGCCCCAAAGTGTGCGGTTTTGGCCCAAAGGGGGGGAGGGGGGTGTTTTGGCCTCTCAAAGGTGTTCGAAAAAAATTTTTTTCTGCAAAGCTTAGTTGTTAGCGTACTGTTATATGCAGTTTTGTGTGCTGAGTTCGAAAATGCATTCAGTTTAGCTAGATTCGCTCTGGATCGGGAGAAATTGGCGTCCAAAGTTGAGACCAACCCTTTTTCTTGACTGGCACTACTCGCTAGTATGACCATTAACCGCAGTGCAATGCAGTTTTTCTTACGTGGTTTTTCTGCTGATTCGGAAAATAACTTTATTTTTGCTCTACGTTGCCTACTTTTGAAGATATCGGCATTTTTATGATTTGGGAACAAAACGGCTGCACTTGCTATAACATGCTCGTTTGAAAGGTGACTCAATTCAGTCGCATCTAGGGTACAAAGCCATAAAAATTTATATCACCTAATGCAGTTTTTCCGAAAATGACATCTGTTTTTCAATCTGACTGCTCCTGAGCTACTTATGTAACTTTTATGCCCTGGTACTCAGACAATAAGTTATCTGTCAAATCTGGACATAATTTGGTATCTGGTGCAGTTTTCTCCGCTGATTCAGAATATTATCATATTTTTGCGCTACGGCCACTCTGTCGCAAGTTATGGACCTCCAAAGTTTCATTAAGAAACATGCCATGAGAAGCCGTAATCCTAAAATAAATGCTCAGTATTCATGCATTTCTGAAATGAACCTTTTGTCAGTCAATAGTGTACCCGACCTATTTTGACCCGCTGAGTTGAAAAATGGCGTTTATTTTTCTCTACTGCTGTTCAATTTTGAGATATTACTGATCAAACAAAATTTGCATTAATATTCATGTATCTCCAAAACGAGTAACAATAGATTAAAACAAACGCCATTTTTGAACTCAGCGGGTCAAAATAGGTCGGGTACATTATTGACTGACAAAAGGTTCATTTCAGAAATGCATGAATACTGAGCATTTATTTTAGGATTACGGCTTCTCATGGCATGTTTCTTAATGAAACTTTGGAGGTCCATAACTTGCGACAGAGTGGCCGTAGCGCAAAAATATGATAATATTCTGAATCAGCGGAGAAAACTGCACCAGATACCATATTATGTCCAGATTTGACAGATAACTTATTGTCTGAGTACCAGGGCATAAAAGTTGCATAAGTAGCTCAGGAGCAGTCAGATTGAAAAACAGATGTCATTTTCGGAAAAACTGCATTAGGTGATACAAATTTTTATGGCTTTGTACCCTAGATGCGACTGAATTGAGTCACCTTTCAAACGAGCATGTTATAGCAAGTGCAGCCGTTTTGTTCCCAAATCATAAAAATGCCGATATCTTCAAAAGTAGGCAACGTAGAGCAAAAATAAAGTTATTTTCCGAATCAGCAGCAAAAACTACGTAAGAAAAACTGCATTGCACTGCGGTTAATGGTCATACTAGCGAGTAGTGCCAGTCAAGAAAAAGGGTTGGTCTCAACTTTGGACGCCAATTTCTCCCGATCCAGAGCGAATCTAGCTAAACTGAATGCATTTTCGAACTCAGCACACAAAACTGCATATAACAGTACGCTAACAACTAAGCTTTGCAGAAAAAAATTTTTTTCGAACACCTTTGAGAGGCCAAAACACCCCCCTCCCCCCCTTTGGGCCAAAACCGCACACTTTGGGGCGCTCATTTTGTTTGGCCAACTCATGCCTAACTTTTGTTAAAACATTAGCTTGGCAGGGCCTTTGCACAAAAAGTTATAAAGATTTTTCGAAAAAAACGGAGTGGCATTTTGTGAAAATTTCGCAGTTTTCGGCGAATATCTCGGTAACCAGCTATGATCTGGAAACGGGAGTACCAGAAAATGAAAGGCCATTGGACCAGCTACAAAACCATATGCGAGTCGAGATCCTAGCTTAAGAAACGAATGAAGGGTGATCGTTTGAATGGAGGGTGTCAGAGCTATTAAAATGAGCCCGAAAATTGCTGCCGACCCAACTTTGAGGGGGTGTAGCTCCGGTTCTAGGGGCTTGCTGGTGGCCGGGCATGCACCGTTGGTCTTCGACTGTGCTCTATTTTAATAGATATAAATATCAGCCAGATCCGTGAGATGGCCCTGCTTGCCCCCTCAAAGCTGACTTTCTCGCAAAATGCATCTTAAACGACAGAATATGGCTGGTAAATTATTCCAAAAAGGCTAAAAGCATATTTTATTACAAGTTTCAATGGTTTGTGCCTGTGGTCTTCTGAGGTCTCATTATATACTGTACTATACCCACTTAATTATTGACTTATTTGCTCTGTGTTAGGGTGTTATTTCCCGTTACGTGTTTCTGTTGTACATTTTCTTAATCGCGTTCTTTCTGGCGACGAGCCAATATTACTACGCGTGTTTTGAGCTCGGGCGCTAGGCCTGGCTCAGTTATTGTTTCGCTCTGCACGCTAACGCTGAGTGCCGTAACGTGTGTGGCCGAGTGCCAAATAAACGTTCAACTTGCCTCGCGTGTCTTGTGCTTCCAAGCGACAATCATCAGGACCGTCAGGTTCTTCTTTTTCTTGGTTCTAACCTGTGTTTAGTAGTTATTCTAGCACAATCGAACCCCGCCCAAGGTGGCGCAATTCTTTATTCTTTTATTTGTCGTAATTCGTATTTCTCGTCGTCTAAATCCTCGTTTGTTGCGCGTCTAATTGTAATTCCAGAGTGCTAAACTTTATCAGCCAGGTGCACGCCTGTTCAGTGGAGGTCGCCCACCGAGATGAGCCGAAAACAGAGACAAAAGAAGAAGGCAAAGTGGCTGAATGTGCAATCGTCGCAGAACGCAATTGCATTGGCACCAGAGATCGAAGAAGACTTGTTTACAACTGAAGTGTCCGACAATGAGAGTCCGCCACCTCTCAGTAAGAAACAGTCAAAGATGATCGACAAGCTGTCAGATGCTGCGTTGCGAAAAGTACTCAAGTCACGAAGGCAACCTACTTTGTCTACTGTTGATCTGCACACAAAGGTTGAGAGCGAGCCAACTGGCGAAAGCGTCACGTTGGAAAATAGCATCGAGGAAACAGAGACGACCGAAGATGTTCCGAATTACGTCGATCCTCAATTATTATTACCGGCAATTGGACCTACCACGCGTCGCGCCAGTGCAATGGCGCGGCCCGACGACTACACCGAGCGTCTGTCTTTGGAAAGACAGGCCGTACTGACAGCCAACAACGAGACAGAGTTAATGCAGCGAGTCGCCACCCAGGTCAACAAATCAGTACAGCAGGAATTGAAAGGAGTGCAGACCAAATTGCACGGTGAAGTGGACCAGGTGGTAGAACAAGTTACGCAAGTTGTTGGTGACGTAGAGCTAATGAGGACTCGCACGGCGGAAGATTTAGCGGATATCAGACACCAAATGACGCAAGTAGAGGTCAGTCTTACTCAAACCAGAACAGAAGTGGTTCAGATCGAAAGCGGTTTGGGTCAGAAAATCAGTCAAGAAGTTGATGGTGTCAAAAGTGAACTCATTCAAACCAGAAAAGAGGTGACTCAGATTGAAAGTGGCTTGGGTCAGAAAATTAGCCAAGAAGTCGGCAGTGTTAAAAGTGAAGTCGGGCAAATACTGATTGCAGTTACTCAATTAACAGCTGCCGGGAAGACCAAAAATCAGGAAGACCAGGAGTTAGATGACCCACGTAAACATCGTTCTGTTTACTACCGACGTGACAAACCTGACTCGACGCCGCAAGATGAAACACCAATTATGGGAACCAGTAGCATTTCTCCTGAAGAACAAAGAGAAAAACGACAGAAAGAGCAGAAGGCAGCATTTGCGGTCAGTCACACTAAGGAAGTGCACAAAATCAGAGCGGCATTGTTGTTGCGATCCAATCTGTTAGAACAAATTAAAGGTGCGACTTGCCAATTCAAAGCGGCTGTTGGATTTGACCTGCAAATAGCGACACCAACAGTAGCCGACACCACAGATGAGCAAAGAGAGGCGCTTCGCAGCACGGCACGCAATATTCCGCAATGGGATAATGACGTACAAGTGCTGAAGGACTGGCACGTTGATTTGGTTAAAGAACAAGACATGCTCAAACATTACTTGGACAAAATTAACCACATAACGGGTGCCTGCTCCAAGGACGCCGATACTGCTCAGTTGACAGTTACTCAACCTAATTTCGAACAAGAATGCCTGCCAACGGTGTATGATGGTGCACCGGTTGGTAGTGTACGTATTCTATCATCGACACAACCTGTTCCGAACAAAGATGTGACGGTAGTACGTACAGTCGAACAATTGGCGCAAGATCAAACTGAGCAATTGTCTACCAAAGCTCAACGACTTCAGACGTTGGCACAACAAGCTAAGAAGTTTGTTCAACAA